>OX638297.1:3600858-3615858 GCA_951812265.1 Taphrorychus bicolor | reverse complement strand
CTTATCGCCATTGATAATGTCTGCAGCAGCTGTAGACGAAACGTCAGGAAGAAATTTCATTGGACCGCGGCTTCAATGCCCGGAAAACCGTTTAGATTGCAAAGTTTCATAGCCTGCTAGACGACGTTTTCTAATGATCAGTGGTTGCGTCTTGGATTCTGAAAAAAAATTTTTTTTCAAGCGGACTAAAAGTACGTCATTTGTTTTCTCCATACGCACATCTAAAGTGGGCTTTCTAATCCTGAGGCCAAAAAAGTTGCAAACAAGTCCTAGGCAGTAAAAGTAAAGTGAAAAGTCACCGCTACTGTCATGGTGGCGCATATATAAACGATTTTCATTCACCAAAATTATTTGAACACTAGATGACTCCAGATAGACCGATCTAAGTTTATTAGACATCTTTACATTCTTATTGAAAAAAAACAAAGGATAGAAATAATCTCAGAGCGTTTGAGAGCACCACCCGAAACCGTTATTAGTTGAAATCGTATACGTTCCGAATTCTGTTAAATGTCATGCTTACAATTTAGTATTGATAATTGTACTATATTGCTATAATAGTTTACCATAATTTACCTAAACCACCTAAACCATTGGTTATGATATAATACCATTAAGACCATTAAACATTGAAAACCACCGTTTTAACACATTCTATTTATTTTACAAATAATATACACCACTAATTGGGTAAGTACCTAGACCCGCTTAAAGAGGATGAGAGAAAATTGCAAAAATGAATCATTCTGAAATAAACTTCTTATTTCCCGCATGCTTGAAAAAAAATAGTATATGTTACTCGGAGTAAAAGGTATTTTTGTGCTTCGCCCAGTTGCATGCCTCAGCTTCGCTTCGGCCGTCAATCTCTGCTTCTTCTTCTTCTTCTGTAGCTTATTCTATCCACTGCTGAACAAAAGCATCTCTCAAATGCTTCCATTTCCCCCGTTCCTGTGCAGCCAGTATCCAGTTTCCGGCTGTTCTTCTTATATCATCGCTCCAGCGGCTAGGCGGTCGTCCTCTGTTACGATATGCGTCTTGTCTTGGACGCCATTCTGCTATCTTCCTTGTCCATCGATTGTCCGTCATTCTGGCAACATGCCCCGCCCAGTTCCACTTTAAATGTAAGATAGTCTCAACAGCATCTCGTGTCTTCGTTCTAAGTCTTATAGTTGTATTTGGGACTCTGTCTCGAAGGGTGATTCCCAGCATCGATCTTTCCATCCTGCGTTGCATCACTTGTATTTTCGTAAGGTTTTTTCTTGTAAGTGTTAGTGTTTCTGCACCATATGTCAGCACGGGAAGGACGCACTGGTTGAACACCTTTCTCTTCAAGCATATTGGGAGATTGGACCGAAACACTGACTTTAGTTTTCCAAATGCTGCCCAAGTCAGACCTATTCTACGCTGGATTTCGCGTGTTTGATTGTCCCGTTCGATACTGATTTCATGTCCTAGGTATTTGTATGAATATGTCTGTTCTATATTTATGTTGTTAATTTTTAGAGAATTGTTTAGATCTGCGCTCATCACAAAAAGACCCACTTTTACTCCTAGTGACATAATCTACTATTTTTTATAACCTGAATTTTAGTTGCCTACTGACATACCAAACCTACTTGTGCGTTGTCCAGACAGAATATTATCCTGGCATGTTATCTATCTGTCTTGTTATCTGCGAGAAGCTATGTACAAAATGTTAATTTGATATTGTGCAATTTTTGTATTAAATATTGTGTAATATATTACAAATCGTTCTCTTAATAACTCGCTCTAAAAATGTCTCACGCGTATTAATTCAGATTAAAGTTTAATGGGAAAAATAACTAAGAGACGATTCGACTAATTAGAATGAAATGGGAATTACAAAGTTCATACCGGAGAACTGACTTTACCGCCCGAAATATCTCCGAGGGATCGTAACGAAACTACGGCTCCAATCTTCTTAACTTTAATCTCCAGATTTATAATTATATTCATGTTCCATTTCCGTTGAATCTGGGAAATGTGTGTGGCGTTCCGAAGATTTAATTCTTGTCAGATCTCGATTGACTATTCATCGTGCAAAATGAAAAGAAAATTATATTTATATTTTACGATACGTATTCTGTTGATTCAGGTGACGTGGCTTCAAGACTCCTTCCAGCTGCAACCCACCGATCGTAGACTGATGACCAAAAGTGGCCAAACTTACACATTAACCATACAAAACATTCAAGTATCTGACTTTGGAAACTACAGCTGTCTGGTCTCAAATTCCATTGGTAGAGACAAACGGTAAGTCGGACTTCATCGAGTTGTGACCCTTGTTAAAAAAAAACGCCTTCATTTTCAGTTATATTGAGTTATCTGGCAAACCTGGACCGGCTAGGATAATAAGTTCCCAACGCTCCAATCCCAACGAATATGACTTGAAGTGGGTGGTACAGTCGGTATTTCCAATTGTAGAGGTTAGGCTGCTCTATCGGAGGGTGCTGGTATGTTACATTTTGAAATGCATGTTCTGTCAACGTGCCTCATCAACAGAACGAATATTATTGTTAGTCGATCGTAGCTAAATTCTCGGGCACGGTTTCAAGAAAATTGATTTCTCTACCTAAAAATCGGTTAATAATAAATTTGCTGTTTATCAAGTAACTTTGTTCTCTACCTACAGATAAACTCAACTTACCAGCACCCCGGCCAATGGCACGACATCCAGATAAATCCCAAGCAAACTTTCAATCCGGCCACCAGTGAGCGAATACAGTGGTATCGCCTGCAAAACTTGCAACCCGATTCCGTCTACGAGTGCCTGATCCAGACCAAAAACCAGCACGGATACGGTGAACTTTCCGACGTTTTCCAGTGGTTCACGCAACCGAAAGGACGGTTTTTAGTGCACAGCAGTGGGAAAAGGTTTAATAGTTATCCTCTAGTGACATTTTTCAGTTTGGCCTTGATACGAATGGCGGGAGGCTCATAAGCCAAGACTTAAAGAAATTAGTACATGATCTGTTAATATTTAAAAATTGTATATAAAAGGTCTCTGAGTGTGGGGGGGGAGGGGAAGGGGGTGGGGGGGGGGGTATTATTCAAAATAGTCATCAAGTTGGCTATCAAATGTCGAAAGAAAAAAAATTAAGTAACAAAAGTACCTACATTTACCTAGTTTATAGCCAATTTGATGACTCTTTCTAATGAACACCCCGTACTTATTTAGGTTTTTTTTGCTTATGTGATTTTGGAAACGGTGATTATGCGGTTTTTTTACTTACTTGTTGATGTTTGTAATGTGGCTTTAATACGATTGGTATAGAGGGCAGTGCCTTAGGGACCTTCGACGGTTTTGATCGCCAGTGCTTTAATTTCTTGTGGCATGCTTAACAAGTGACAAATGGAATTTTTGTGTTAACGAGTCTGCTACAGTCCATGTCACCAAAAGAAATATTCTTAGTAAACTAAAGGACATAGTATGAGAGTGAAAGGATGTAGTTTGACAAAAAAAATACCTTCGCCATTTTATCCACAAAAGTACTTTCACTTTTTTCATGTGCTGGTGTAAATATTTACAAAAGTTTATAAAGAAAAGATAACCATAAGAATTATTCTATAATTATTGGTTAAGAAACCCAAGATAAGGGTATCTTTAGGAATCAAAAGTGCGATAACTGTATTACCATCACAAACTAACAGTGGCTCTTTGTTCTTTATTGCAGATACCAACGAGCCAAGACAATTTTGTACTATTTTTTATCTAGTCACACTTCTAAATATTATATTACAAAAAGGACACATTTGACAATTAACAGTAAACTAAGAAGTAAACTTCTACAATAAAAATAATTTAAAAGGTAAAACTTAGATTTTGTCCGAATTTTTAATTATTCATAATAAATATATTTTATAGAAACACGTGACTATTGGTTTTGAATCTAATCCTTTGACGACTGCCTCGAAAATGAACAAATGCTCACTTCTAACTACCGTTGAAAATTGCATATTGCAAACAGCGTGCGCAATGTGCCCATTGAGCACGCTTCCGATTGTTGTACGTTTTTTTTAAACGCCAAAGCCAAGAAAATTGGCAACATTAAAACTGAAGGTTCTAACTTTACCCGTACTGGCCAATTAGGTCTTGAAGATTTGGAATAATGCGTAAATAGTTATTTTCCTAACAAGTGCGCAAAGCAAAACTTTCGCCCACGCGATTGCAGTTGCCCGAACAGCTCGGGCAGCTGTAAAATGCGCGAACGACACTTTGCGCAAGAATTAGGAACAACATTTTTTCTACAACAGTATCACCTCGTACATTTTAACAAACCCTCTCCCCATAAGAAATACGTACATTGTGCAGTGCTTTTTATTTCCAACCAGATATGTAATGATGACATTTCTGTCTTTTTAAAATCTTGGAAGTGTCTCATTACTGGTCTAGGATGGGAAGTAATTCCATTACTGGTCTAGTAATGCCCATGCATACAAAGCGCAGAAACTTCAGAGAATTACAGAAATACTGATTGTTGGTTTTGCTCTATGCCATAGCAACCATCAAAATTCCGCCTCCTGAGTGAAGATTTGAGCCAGAATATTATATGAATAAATAATATTCAAGAACATTTTTTGATGTTATTCAGAACGTGTGGTTGAAAATAAAATAGTATGCATATACTCGATGGGAAGCTTCATTACCCTCTCGAGATTTTATTTATCTCGACGCTACGCGTCTCGATAAATAACATAATCTCTGGACAGTAATGAAAGACTTCCCATCTCGTATTGTAATATACTATTAAATGGGAGGAATACAGAAAAGGTTGTATTTAGAGTGCTATTGATGGTACTTGGTCCAAATTTGGATGGTAGGTACCTACGGAGGTATCATAAATTGTGATATAGTTGCTCTAACTATCATAGCTACAGTAGCTAAGTAACATTAATATTTACTGAACTGTTTAAGGTACATGGTTAAACTTTGGATGCTGGGTGCCCATGGAGCTACCATGAATTGTAATATAGCTGGCATAGCTATGTAGCTGACAGTAGCTAGATTATAGCTGTTTTATTGAACCGATTTTTAAAAGTAACCTTTTTAAAAATTTAAGATGGCCGCCTGAAAAATTTTGATTTAAGCCGATGTCTCTGAAACGGTTAGAGCTGAAATTTGGTATGTGGCTACTTTATGGGACGGGCTAGATATATGTCCCTAAGGTCCAGAACCTTGCCACGGGTATCAAAGGTTCTATTTTGGAAACTTTAAATTTATTGACACTTTTTTGCTACATTTTAGTTATTTTTTCTAAACTGCGTTGAAACGAAATATATCTGACGTTTCAACTTTTTGTTTACTATATGCCATCATCAGAGCATTTCTTTTTTTATTGCTTTATAAATGTCAAATCAGTTTTCGTAGCTTTAATGAAGACCTTTCTACTGGTACTAACTGTTCGATTTTATTGCTTTTAGCTTCCGAGATTTAATTCAAGTTTCTCATTCTCATTGATAGGGGTAGAGTGACATTTGCCATTTTATAGCAAAGCCATTTATGGCAATAAAACAACATTGTCTCAATTAAGTGTGAGTCGTCTCAAATACTACTCAAAATGTTTACTACCGTTTTGCTCATAGGAAGTGAAAAACTGTTAAAATTTTATGAAGATTACCTAATATTTTATTTTGATCGAACATTACGTTAACTACATTGAAAACCTAAAATGACAGATTGAGGTGGTATTTTGTGTTCGTAAATATTCTTTTCATTGAAGTCAATGGCATCGTTATACCATGTTCAGTTTTCGAATTAGATATATTTAAATATTAAAATATCAATAAAAAGTGGAAAAATTTCTTTTTTATGTTTCCTGTTAAAACCAGTAGAAAAGCATGACAAAGTGTGTTTAAGCCTCCAAAACCCTTAAAAATGCCGTATTTATCGTTTTGGAGGAATTTTATGTTTGAAGCTAAAGGCACAGAAAACGTTGTAAAACCTTTGAAACATCCTAAAACTCTTAAAAAATGCTATATTCGAGGTTTTAGGGTAAAATTCGATTATTGCAGCGAAAACCAATAGAAAGTCTTGTAAAATGTCTTAAAATGCTTAAAAAAAAATATGTTTTATGGTAAAATGCAATGTTTGAAGCAAAAAATCAAATAAAATATTGTAAAATGCCCAAAACGTATTCATTATTTTACGTTTCTGGTAAAATTCTATATTTGTAGAAACTAGCAGAAAAACATTACCAATATCTTTCGTTTTACGATGAAATTTAACACTTTCTGCTAAAACTAGTAAAAACCTCGTAAAACGACTTAAAATGATTTAAATAAAAAGAAAAATTTGAGGTTTTATGGTAAAAATCAAAGTTTAATCCATGTTTAGTTTCCGAATTAGATAGATTTAAGTATTAAAATATCAATAAAAAGTGCAAAAGTTACGTTTTAGACGCCATTTCAAAGGAAAAGAAGCTTCTGAAAGTCCCAATTTTACTTTTTTTTTATACATTTTGAACCTCTCTATGTTTTGACGCCACTTAAAGCAAAATCCGTGACAATCGATTTCAGCCGAAAATTTTGCCTTTTTCGGCTAACCCTTTTCAATTTTTTCAAATTTTTATATTTTCCTGTTTATCTTGAAAACGCTAAGGTTTTTGCGATATGCAGGTAAATATGATGTATGAAGAGGTCATTGAGGACTATCAGATACATAAATCAGAAAGGGTGGATTATTTAGTCCGTAGACAAGGCAGAATTAAATGTTACATATAGACGTTGAAAGCGTTATCAAAATTTAGCAATAGAAGGCCTACTGGGCGTTGGGGGAGGTTGTATACTAGAGCAAACTTTGTACAGTTCTCGCAAATAAGTGGGCTATTTTTTGAATGAGTTTCCCATGAATCCGGGTGATTGCCCACATATTCTGAGACTCCAATTTCTTTTTTGTGTTTTCAAACATATAATTTACTGTATTATCTTAAAAAAAAAAAATTTTTACCTCTCATGTCAGCAATATTTACCCGTTAAATTCTTAGTCAAATTACGGATTTGCTGGCTTCATTGCTTTATAGGCTATCCTGTATTCTGTTTATGAAGTCCTTGAGGTCATCTCCTTGCCACGTTCGACTTTCTAACAGAACTACATTCAAGAAAAGGCACCAAAGTGCGTATTTTGGAGTCTCTGCTTCTTATGACGCCGTCTCCCTCCAAAGGTTGGTGATCCAACTGGCTATAATGGTGCGTGAAACTGCGCCCCTGAATATCTCAAAAGACAAAACATCTTCTCAGATATTTGAGCCACAAATTCTGCCGTCTGCCCACAGATCTTTTGCCCTCGATCCTTCCTTCAATAACAGGGCGGAGTATTTCGTATCGCTCTCCTCTTATGATATGATCGATTTATTGCAGTTTTCTTTATTTTATTCTTGTTAATAGATCTTTATCTTTATCCATCTGCCTGAGTACCTGTTCGTTGGTTATTCGGTCTATCCACGATACGCGCAGAATACGTCAATATAAGTACATCTCAAATGCGTTGACCCGACGCTCCAGTGGTTCATTAAGGGTCCAGCTTTCACATCCATATAGAAGGACCAGGAAGATATAGCAGCGTAGCATTTGCACACGCAGCTGCAGACTCAGGACACGGCAAGCGAAAAAGCTCCCCTTGATGCAAATGAGCGCCTGGCCTCGATCCTTGCAAGAATTTCGACTTTAGGGTGATTGGTTTCGTTGACGAGCGCGCCAAGATATTTTAGAGTCTAGACTTGTTGTACAACCGCGTTGTTAATTCTGCTGGAGTCTTGGAGAATATAACAATCTTGGTCTTGGCAACGTTCATTTGTAGTCCGTGCTGCATGCTATGTTCGTCAATACGGTTCATCATGCTCTGGAGATGCGGCAGGCTGTCAGCAAGCACGACCGTGTCATCAGCAAAGCGTATGTTGTTAACGCAAATGCCAATGATCTTGATGTCCTCTCTCACATCCTCCAATGCTTCACGAAAAATCACTTCGGAATATATATTTTAAAAAGAAGGGGGCGACAGAACACAACCCTGTCTCACTCCTCTCCGAATCTCCACCTCTTCAGATGTTTCGCCCTCTATTCTGACTTCCACGGTCTAATTCCAATATAGTTGGGTGATAATGCGCAGGTCTCACTCGTCAACACCAATGGATTTGAGGATCTCAGCAAGTCTCTGGTGCGAAACGCAATCGAATGAGTAGATAAACAAAGTGCTTTCTAGCCCACTTTCAAGGTCACAGGAACATCCATGAGCCTCCTAGATAACGTTAGACGAGGTTGCTAGGCGTTGACCTTGAAAATCGCGCTCATGACCTTGAAAAGTGACCTTGAAAATCAGTTGACCTTGGTCCACACACGGACATTCCACCTTGACACCCATGCTAAAATTTCCGAGGTTCATGCAAAACGCCTTGACGTTTTTCACATAGTTTAGGCTTGAGCGGGAAACGTGTCGCAGCAAGCCGAGCTACCTTGCCGACGAACGTGGCCTCGAAAATCGTCAGTCCACGCTAGTCACTGACCTTGAACGCCGGTGTCACCTTGAGAGGCTCTGACGAGCGCTTAAGGGAGATCTCGAAAATTGCAACAAACATCCTTGACAGATCCGCGCTAAAGGTAACCTTGAGCCGTTCACTGATGATAGATGTGCGTAACCTTGAGCGCCTATGCGCCGGCGTTTAACCTTGAGAACTTGCTCACCCCCCACCTCAAGTGCTATATAAGTAGTAGCCGAGCTGTAAATTCATAGTCGCAAAGATGTCTTCATTCATTAATGATTTGAACAAAGAGCTTTACGTGAAACAGTTTGAAAACGTGCGGTCGCTTCCGGTCGGGCAAAAATTTGAAATTTTGTCCATTGACACTGTAGAAACGCAGTTTGGTTCGAAAATTGTCGTCGAATTTAGTGAGTGCAAGACCATTTTGCCACAAAGATTTACAGTCAAGTTTACTCCAGAACGAATTGCAGACATTAATCGAAAGATTAGTGAAAGGGAAGTTAAATATTTTCTGCAAAGTCGGGGAGCTGTAGGCCGCACCACAAACATTGAATTCTTGGTCGAATGAAGCCATCGAGGAGGACTCCGATGACGAAAACTTATCAACAGAAATTAAATAGGTTTTTAAAATGTATTAAAAAATTAAAGCAAGATATTTTGATGTATGAACTGTGTAGAGATATGAAAAGAATAAACTTTGATTGAAATTTTGTTTTAGTTATCGACTGACCTTCTAACTGTTAAGACTATGCCGCTCAATAAGTTCGGACACTCCTCATCAGTCATTGGCTCTAGTTCACAGCTCTTCATTCCTATTAACGACTTAAAAAATCGTAAGCTATTGAACGTTGGTTTTCCTGACAGTGATACAGACGGAGCCAATAAGGAGTATGTAGATCATGAAATTGGTATAATCAGGAAAGAACTAAATAGGGTATATAAGACGTTAAATGGTATTTTGGTCGGCATTGACCAACGTCTCTTGTCGGTAGAGAAAGAGTTGAAAGCAGAAGATAATAGATCAAATGAGATTCCTAAAGAATGAATCATTCTAAGGAAAAAATTCAGTTAGTGAGAGAGTTACATAGACCTATCCGAATAAATTTCCGCCGACGACGTACTATTCTTAAAGGGTTAGATGATTTATGGCAGGCAGATCTTGGACAGTTAAATCAATATGCAGGATCTAATCGAAACTATAAGTTCATTTTGGTAGTCATTAACTGTTTTTCCAAATTTGTATGGTGTCGTCCATTGAAGACAAAAACAGGAGAGGAGGTAACAAAAGCGTTTGCAGATATTCTTGAAAGTTCCTCTAATAATCTCCCTAAAAATCTGCAAACTGATCTTGGAAAGGAATTCTATAACGTCCATTTTAAGAAATTAATGGTAACGCATAACATCAATCATTACAGTACGTTTAGTTGTAAAAAGGCTGCAATTGTCGAACGAGTAATTCGCACCCTAAAAGAGCGCCTCTTTAGAACGTTTAGTCTAAATGGAAACCACAAGTGGATCAATGTCTTGCCCGAGATAGTGGACGAGTATAATAACACCAAACATAGGATCATTGGAATGAAACCCATAGATGTGAATTCAAGCAATGAGGAACGTGTAAAGAAAATTTATAGTAACATAAAAGTTTTCCAAGGTCAACGATTTAATGTAGGAGATATTGTTCGTATCAGTAAGGCAAAACATATTTTTGAGAAGGGATACACACCCAACTGGACAACGGAGCTGTTTAAAATAGTTAAAGTTCAAATTACCAACCCACCCACGTATTTGCTGGAAGATATGACAGGAAGACCTATTCAGGGCGGATTTTATGCTGAAGAATTACAGAAAACTGTGAATCCTGACGTCTACTTAGTCGAAAAGGTATTGCGCAGAAAAGGGAAAAAAGTGCTGGTGCGTTGGTTGGGGCTAGATAAAAGCCATGACTCCTGGATTGATTCTTCAAACGTTTTGTGACGATCAACATGACCATGTTACTAAAAACAAGCTGGAAAACACAGAGCCAATGTTTGACTGTTAATTGTGGACTAAAAGTCGAACAATATTTTAAGCCTACGGTTATTATTGAGAATGATGCTGGTACGAGTCTTACAATGAATTGCAAGGACTGGACACTAGTAGTTAAAGAATTAAATTGCATGGAGGAAACTTTTCGAGACGGCACTTCAAGATCTGTGGAAATTGGTCGCAATATCAAGCTATACACAGTGGCTTCAAGCGACGCCTCCCTTCAGTTCGTTGTACTATCCAAGGACGATGGACGTTTATATTTAAATGAATTTGATGTCTTTGACTTGTTAGTCCTTGATAGACGCATATCAATAAAAATTAACGTACTGCTCAAGTGTAATTTTTCTGATTTTTATGATAAGTTTGTGGTGCGCGTAAATGAAATTCTAGAGAAGAGTAATTACATGTTAGATGACCTCGATACTGCCTTAGCAATGTGTGATGTTTGCACTAGTATAGAAACGTATTTTCTTTTAGAACTTATAAGTTTGAATAAGGACTTTTTTCTGATGGACTTGTATCTTAAAAGATAATTTACTGTGAAAAATGTGATGAGAAGGTAAATAAAACACCATATTACAAACACAATCTTTTATTCAACATCCATAGCTATAATATCTTTATGACCCCATGGAAGGGTTTCAATATTATTTACAAGATACCGTTTATCATCGAAAGGGTTCAGGGCAATTTTCTCCTGTTCAATGCTGAAAACATTGTTCATCCATATAGCTCGGCTTGCTGCGACACGTTTCCCGCTCAAGCCTAAACTATGTGAAAAACGTCAAGGCGTTTTGCATGAACCTCGGAAATTTTAGCATGGGTGTCAAGGTGGAATGTCCGTGTGTGGACCAAGGTCAACTGAGTTCCAAGGTCACTTTTCAAGGTCATGAGCGCGATTTTCAAGGTCAACGCCTAGCAACCTCGTCTAGCGTTATCTAGGAGGCTCATGGATGTTCCTGTGACCTTGAAAGTGGGCTAGAAAGCACTTTGTTTATCTACTCGAATGCCTTACGGTAATCAATAAAACATGCGCATATATCAACATTCATGTCGCTGCACCGATGCGTCAGAACGTTGAGTGTAAAGACAGCCTCGCGTGTACCCATTCCGTTCCTAAATCCGAACTGCGTGCTACCAATCTGTCCCTCGCATCTGGCATAAATACGTGTGTGGATGAGTACGGAGGAATACCTTGAGGACATGGGACATCGAGCTAATCATCGCACTGAGAAGCATTCGGTTTTTTGGGAATGGTGATGAACGCCGATTTTAGCCAATCCACTGGTATTCCTCCAGTCTGACATATAGAGTTAAAAAGAGAGGTGAGGAGGGCTAGGTCCTCCCCATCTGCATCCGCAATAAATTTGAGCGTTTCCGCTTGCACCTGGTCAAGTCTTACGGCCTTGTCGCTTGTTTGAAGCCTGATAGCGCGTATTACTTCCTGTTTCGTGATTCCAGGGCTAGGCTCATTAATGGCGTCACCTTTACGAGGTTTTTTGAATCGAACATCGTTAAAGAGGGTCTTCACATATTCCTCCTATCGTTTTTTCTCTTTTTCTCAGCGCCCACCAAAATTCTGTTAGTGGCATCTCTCAAAACATCCTGCTGCTGTTTACGCTGCGTGTTGGTAAACTCCTTGATTTTTTTGGGAGATTGAATAGGTCGTGCTTATCTTGTAGTGCCTCGGTTTCGATGCTCCTTTCTGTTGCACCAACGCTGCTGTGCCTTTCGGAACTCTGTCCTCAGCCGATTCAGTTCCTCGTACCAATCCCCGCCTCTTGCCATTTCTTTTCTTTTGTTGTCCATAAGTCGTAGGATCTCATCCGTCATCCACCGCTGCCTGGCAGAGCTCTCCGTATAGCCTATGTCTAGCTTCTGGCTATTTATAAGGGCCTCCTTCAGCATACTCCATCGGGGCTCTACATCACTTCCGTCACGATTATCGGCTGTTTGTAGAAACATCTCCAGGTTCACTTTCACTTCAGAATATTTTCCTGTCCCCATAATAATTTTACTACTTACTTATTGCATTTCAATTAGAAAAGAAAATTAATATTATGTGGGGGTGTTTATTTAATGGGGTTTTCACGAATATACTTGTTGTCATGAAAAATTTAATATTCAGACCACTGTCTTTGGACTGTTTTGATAAGTGGATAAGGCCGCCGCTAGATGGCGCCGTATGGCACACGTTCGTCACAGCGGTGGCAACTACCAAAGTTTACGGACAAACACCGTTTTTATAAAATGGAGTATTTGTCTTGAGGAGATCTCAAATGAAAGTTTAACCTTTGAAACCACCATGCTTTGAGGTCTACATCCTTTTATCTATTTTGAAACAATTTATAAGCTTGCCTTGTTTTTTTTATATGTTTCCTATGAATCCGGAAAATTGCCCGCCTATTCTCAGACCTTTAAATTGTAGAACTTTTATCAGACTGTGAAGGCTTTCACGGCCGGTCATAATACTATCTAAAGTGTTTTCCGGGCTATAATGCCGTGGTCCAATGGAATTGCTTCCTGACGTTTCGTCTACTACTGCGGCAGACATTATCAAAGGCGATGAGGCAGTGGGCGAAGTGCTCTCCCTTGCTTCCCGACGATGACTGATTCGACTGTAGCACGCTCCGTGGTATTCGTACCGCCGCCGTCGCGTCGCAGTGGTGGGGGTGGTGGCGCGGGGTTTCAACGCGCCCGATGTGTGTCGCAGAACTCGCTTCCAGTCTGCATTTAGAAACGTAATCTCCTCCTTCCTGTTGAAATTGTTTTCGTGCTTAAAGATCTCAATGGCTTCCCTCGTTAGTCTCGGATAGTAGCGCTGTGATTGATGTAGGATATCCACTTCATTAAAAAGGATGTTGTGACCTTCAGAGAGAGCGTGCTCTGCTATTGCTGAATTTGCGTTTGTCCCAGCCTGCAACTCCTTTTGTGTTCTGTGATCCTCGTGTTGACACTGCGTTTTGTGGTGCCAATGTATACAGAGCCACAGCTGCATGGAACTCTATACACTCCGGGTGCTGATAGGGGATCCCTGCGGTCTTTAGCCGATCTCAAGCTCTGTTGAATTGTACAAGTGGGTTTGAAGACAGTCTTAACCTTGTGCTTTTCCAGCAGCCTGCCGATCCTGTCCGTGACTTTGTGGATGTATGGTAGAGTAGCCCAACCGCGCTTTTCTACATCATCTCCCGTTGTTGCTTCCTGTCGCTCTACAATCCTTGGGCGCACGGCTCTATCGAACTCCTGCTTGCTGTATCCATTCCAACCAAAGGCTCTCTCCAGATGCTTCATTTCTCGTTCCAATTCAGCTGGCTCACAAATTCTCTTGGCTCTCACAGACAGAGTTTTTATGATTCCCCTTTTTTGTCTTGGATGATGGTTTGATCCGTTGTTGAGGTATCGGTCAGTGTGTGTTGGTTTTCTATACATGGTATGTTCAAGCTTTCCATTCGGCCTCCTTGCCACCAAAACATCCAAAAACGGTAGGGTCGTCCATTTTGACGAACTAGGTGCCAACAACAATTCGTCGGGCACAACAAAGTCCACATCCGAGGAGAGTCAGCGCAAGATTGTAGTCAATCTGACCGACAAACAACTGTCAACAGATGAGTTGAGGGTTCTGAACAAGGGAGGTAATTTTGCCATAACACCATCCAGGATACCTGTGGAAGACATCATAGCAAACGTGGAGAGCGGAATTCGTCAGCTGCCAATTCAGACGGCTGAACAGATAAGGATGGAGACATCACGAATTCTACTACGCGCAAAACCACCAAAAAGCAACCTCACCTTTGCAGAAAGGAAAGCTCTGAAAGCCTTGAACGAAGACAAGGACATTCTTATTCTACCAGCAGATAAAGGAAACGCAACAGTAGTAATCTCAACTTCGGATTACGAAGGAAAAATCAGGACACTGTTAGATCCCACTACCTACAAGAAGCTAACTCGTGATCCAACCGCCCGTATTCTGAAGGCTACCAACAATTTAATCAGGGACGTGGCATCGGATGAAATAACCAAGCTCAAAAAATCGGAAGCCTTGCCACCGAGGCTGTACGGTTCGCCGAAGATCCACAAACCCGATGTGCCACTAAGACCCATCGTGAGCACCATAGGAAGCCCGACCTACGAAATTGCCAAACACCTGACAAAACTGTTGCAGCCAAAAATAGGAAATACTGACAGCTTTATAAAAGACTCCACTCATTTCGTCGAGAAACTGCATTCTTTGACTCTTTCTCCAGGGGATATTCTCGTCAGCTTCGACGTTGTTTCGCTCTTCACGATGGTACCCATTCAGGAAGCCATGGGACATATTAATCAAGAATTTCCACAGGATATTGCTAAGCTGTTCCAACATTGCCTAACCACAACATATTTTCAATGGAAGGAAGAATTCTACGAACAAACTGATGGTGTAGCTATGGGCAGCCCTCTTAGTCCAGTAATAGCCAACTATTTTATGGAAATTTTCGAG
>OX638297.1:3525502-3600658 GCA_951812265.1 Taphrorychus bicolor | reverse complement strand
CCTGAACTAACCTGAACTAACCTGAACCTGAACTAACCTGAACTAACCTGAAAACCTAACCTGAACTAACCTGAACTAACCTGAACTAACCTGAACTAACCTGAACTAACCTGAACTAACTGAACTAACCTGAACTAACCTGAACTAACCTGAACTAACCTGAACTAACCTGAACTAACCTGAACTAACCTGAACTAACCTGAACTAACCTGAACTAACCTGAACTAACCTGAACTAACCTGAACTAACTGAACTAACCTGAACTAACTGAACTAACCTGAACTAACCTGAACTAACCTGAACTAACCTGAACTAACCTGAACTAACCTGAACTAACCTGAACTAACCTGAACTAACCTGAACTAACCTGAACTAACCTGAACTAACCTGAACTAACCTGAACTAACCTGAACTAACCTGAACTAACCTGAACTAACCTGAACTAACCTGAACTAACCTGAACTAACCTGAACTAACCTGAACTAACCTGAACTAACCTGAACTAACCTGAACTAACCTGAACTAACCTGAACTAACCTGAACTAACCTGAACTAACCTGAACTAACCTGAACTAACCTGAACTAACCTGAACTAACCTGAACTAACCTGAACTAACCTGAACTAACCTGAACTAACCTGAACTAACCTGAACTAACCTGAACTAACCTGAACTAACCTGAACTAACCTGAACTAACCTGAACTAACCTGAACTAACCTGAACTAACCTGAACTAACCTGAACTAACCTGAACTAACCTGAACTAACCTGAACTAACCTGAACTAACCTGAACTAACCTGAACTAACCTGAACTAACCTGAACTAACCTGAACTAACCTGAACTAACCTGAACTAACCTGAACTAACCTGAACTAACCTGAACTAACCTGAACTAACCTGAACTAACCTGAACTAACCTGAACTAACCTGAACTAACCTGAACTAACCTGAACTAACCTGAACTAACCTGAACTAACCTGAACTAACCTGAACTAACCTGAACTAACCTGAACTAACCTGAACTAACCTGAACTAACCTGAACTAACCTGAACTAACCTGAACTAACCTGAACTAACCTGAACTAACCTGAACTAACCTGAACTAACCTGAACTAACCTGAACTAACCTGAACTAACCTGAACTAACCTGAACTAACCTGAACTAACCTGAACTAACCTGAACTAACCTGAACTAACCTGAACTAACCTGAACTAACCTGAACTAACCTGAACTAACCTGAACTAACCTGAACTAACCTGAACTAACCTGAACTAACCTGAACTAACCTGAACTAACCTGAACTAACCTGAACTAACCTGAACTAACCTGAACTAACCTGAACTAACCTGAACTAACCTGAACTAACCTGAACTAACCTGAACTAACCTGAACTAACCTGAACTAACCTGAACTAACCTGAACTAACCTGAACTAACCTGAACTAACCTGAACTAACCTGAACTAACCTGAACTAACCTGAACTAACCTGAACTAACCTGAACTAACCTGAACTAACCTGAACTAACCTGAACTAACCTGAACTAACCTGAACTAACCTGAACTAACCTGAACTAACCTGAACTAACCTGAACTAACCTGAACTAACCTGAACTAACCTGAACTAACCTGAACTAACCTGAACTAACCTGAACTAACCTGAACTAACCTGAACTAACCTGAACTAACCTGAACTAACCTGAACTAACCTGAACTAACCTGAACTAACCTGAACTAACCTGAACTAACCTGAACTAACCTGAACTAACCTGAACTAACCTGAACTAACCTGAACTAACCTGAACTAACCTGAACTAACCTGAACTAACCTGAACTAACCTGAACTAACCTGAACTAACCTGAACTAACCTGAACTAACCTGAACTAACCTGAACTAACCTGAACTAACCTGAACTAACCTGAACTAACCTGAACTAACCTGAACTAACCTGAACTAACCTGAACTAACCTGAACTAACCTGAACTAACCTGAACTAACCTGAACTAACCTGAACTAACCTGAACTAACCTGAACTAACCTGAACTAACCTGAACTAACCTGAACTAACCTGAACTAACCTGAACTAACCTGAACTAACCTGAACTAACCTGAACTAACCTGAACTAACCTGAACTAACCTGAACTAACCTGAACTAACCTGAACTAACCTGAACTAACCTGAACTAACCTGAACTAACCTGAACTAACCTGAACTAACCTGAACTAACCTGAACTAACCTGAACTAACCTGAACTAACCTGAACTAACCTGAACTAACCTGAACTAACCTGAACTAACCTGAACTAACCTGAACTAACCTGAACTAACCTGAACTAACCTGAACTAACCTGAACTAACCTGAACTAACCTGAACTAACCTGAACTAACCTGAACTAACCTGAACTAACCTGAACTAACCTGAACTAACCTGAACTAACCTGAACTAACCTGAACTAACCTGAACTAACCTGAACTAACCTGAACTAACCTGAACTAACCTGAACTAACCTGAACTAACCTGAACTAACCTGAACTAACCTGAACTAACCTGAACTAACCTGAACTAACCTGAACTAACCTGAACTAACCTGAACTAACCTGAACTAACCTGAACTAACCTGAACTAACCTGAACTAACCTGAACTAACCTGAACTAACCTGAACTAACCTGAACTAACCTGAACTAACCTGAACTAACCTGAACTAACCTGAACTAACCTGAACTAACCTGAACTAACCTGAACTAACCTGAACTAACCTGAACTAACCTGAACTAACCTGAACTAACCTGAACTAACCTGAACTAACCTGAACTAACCTGAACTAACCTGAACTAACCTGAACTAACCTGAACTAACCTGAACTAACCTGAACTAACCTGAACTAACCTGAACTAACCTGAACTAACCTGAACTAACCTGAACTAACCTGAACTAACCTGAACTAACCTGAACTAACCTGAACTAACCTGAACTAACCTGAACTAACCTGAACTAACCTGAACTAACCTGAACTAACCTGAACTAACCTGAACTAACCTGAACTAACCTGAACTAACCTGAACTAACCTGAACTAACCTGAACTAACCTGAACTAACCTGAACTAACCTGAACTAACCTGAACTAACCTGAACTAACCTGAACTAACCTGAACTAACCTGAACTAACCTGAACTAACCTGAACTAACCTGAACTAACCTGAACTAACCTGAACTAACCTGAACTAACCTGAACTAACCTGAACTAACCTGAACTAACCTGAACTAACCTGAACTAACCTGAACTAACCTGAACTAACCTGAACTAACCTGAACTAACCTGAACTAACCTGAACTAACCTGAACTAACCTGAACTAACCTGAACTAACCTGAACTAACCTGAACTAACCTGAACTAACCTGAACTAACCTGAACTAACCTGAACTAACCTGAACTAACCTGAACTAACCTGAACTAACCTGAACTAACCTGAACTAACCTGAACTAACCTGAACTAACCTGAACTAACCTGAACTAACCTGAACTAACCTGAACTAACCTGAACTAACCTGAACTAACCTGAACTAACCTGAACTAACCTGAACTAACCTGAACTAACCTGAACTAACCTGAACTAACCTGAACTAACCTGAACTAACCTGAACTAACCTGAACTAACCTGAACTAACCTGAACTAACCTGAACTAACCTGAACTAACCTGAACTAACCTGAACTAACCTGAACTAACCTGAACTAACCTGAACTAACCTGAACTAACCTGAACTAACCTGAACTAACCTGAACTAACCTGAACTAACCTGAACTAACCTGAACTAACCTGAACTAACCTGAACTAACCTGAACTAACCTGAACTAACCTGAACTAACCTGAACTAACCTGAACTAACCTGAACTAACCTGAACTAACCTGAACTAACCTGAACTAACCTGAACTAACCTGAACTAACCTGAACTAACCTGAACTAACCTGAACTAACCTGAACTAACCTGAACTAACCTGAACTAACCTGAACTAACCTGAACTAACCTGAACTAACCTGAACTAACCTGAACTAACCTGAACTAACCTGAACTAACCTGAACTAACCTGAACTAACCTGAACTAACCTGAACTAACCTGAACTAACCTGAACTAACCTGAACTAACCTGAACTAACCTGAACTAACCTGAACTAACCTGAACTAACCTGAACTAACCTGAACTAACCTGAACTAACCTGAACTAACCTGAACTAACCTGAACTAACCTGAACTAACCTGAACTAACCTGAACTAACCTGAACTAACCTGAACTAACCTGAACTAACCTGAACTAACCTGAACTAACCTGAACTAACCTGAACTAACCTGAACTAACCTGAACTAACCTGAACTAACCTGAACTAACCTGAACTAACCTGAACTAACCTGAACTAACCTGAACTAACCTGAACTAACCTGAACTAACCTGAACTAACCTGAACTAACCTGAACTAACCAACCTTTTTTTTTTTTTTTTTTTTATATAGAGGATTGGGAAATGCCTTTGCGCACCCCAGGCCGTTGTTGGTCTGATCTGATTTGGCCTGGGAGTGTGGGACTCTGCGGCGCTGTGCGCAATACCCACTAAAACCCTTTACCTCTCTTCACCCTTTGTTCCCCGACCGGGACTGCGTTAGCATTACTTCAGTCGGGAGAGTGGAAACGCACTTTTATTTCTTGCTTAGTTTCTTTCAACCCCCAGCTCTATCCCTTCTTCTTTCTTCCTCCACCTTCGTCATCATGATGCTCCTTAGCATTGCTAACACTTTGGTAGTGGTGTCCCTGTCTTGCACAATCAGCCGCCCGACATTTTCCTTGGTGATCTCTACTCCACACCTTTCGGCAGCCTCCTCCCTGACGTTTCGGAATCTGTCACAGTGGAACAGCGTATGTTCCGGTGTGTCTATTTGTTGGCAGAACCAGCACCTGTTGCCATCGCTCTTTCCAATTTTTTGCAGGTATGTGGTGAACACTCCATGCCCCGTCATCGCTTGTGTTGTAAAGTAGTCAACTTCCACAACGTGCTTTCTCCATGTCCTGACGTCGAGTATAAAATGCCTTGCCCAGCCCTCGTATCCTGTCCATCTCTCCTGCCACGCAGCCCATGCCTCTTCGCTGGCATCGCTCCGTCCTTCTCTGCCCATCTCATGTGTCCTGGTTCTCTCCATCACTGCCAGATCTATGGGCAGTATCCCCGCCAAGGCCTGCACCGCCACAGTTGACGCCGTCCTATATGCGCAAGTCGTCATCAACGCTAGTCTTCGATTCACCCTCTCCAGTTTCGCCAGATGCGTTTTAAAGGTCAAGGCCCTCTGCCATGTTGGTGCCCCGTACATAACTGCAGAGAGCACCGCGCTGACCAGCATTTTCCGCTTACTCGCACGGGGGCCGTTTAGCTTGGGGTTTATTCTTGCAATGGCGTTAATCATGCTGTGCGCCTTCTCTGTGATCGCGTTTATATGTGCTGTCATACGTATGTCCTTGTCAATCATTACGCCCAGGTACTTGACAGAACTTGATGCATTCACCCTTTTATCCTCTATCTTTATTGATACGCTGGTGACTTTTCTTCTGCCTGCTATTACCACTGCTTCAGTTTTGGAGATCGCCACTTTCAGTTTCATCCTGTCCAGTAGGCGCACTATATGTTCTGCTGCATTATTTGCCTTTTCTTCCAGGCATGCTCTACTTCTTCCACTCACCAGGATTACCAGGTCGTCGGCATATGCAACCAATTCGACACCCTCTTCCATTTCGGCTCTTAGTACTTGGTCATAGAACAGGTTCCAGAGTATCGGGCCCAGCACCGTTCCCTGGGGCACCCCGCATGTTACACTGTGATCTTCTCCCATGCAGTCCACTATTTTCCTGTTTGAGAGATATGCTTGAATCAATCTGATTAAGTAGCCCGCAACCCGTTTTTCGTGCATTGCCGTCACAATTCCATCCCACGGCGCCGAATTGAAAGCATTTTCGACGTCGATTGTAATCATCATACCGAACAACTTGTTTTGGTATGCTCCTCTAGTAATGCGCTCTTTAAACTCCTGTACATAAGATATTGCATCTATTGTTGACCTCCCTTTTCGAAAGCCAAATTGATTTCCACTTATCCCATTCTGTCGGTCCAAATTGTCCTGTAATCTATTTTTTACCATGATCTCTAAGAGTTTCGCCGTAGAGTCAATAAGGCATATCGGTCTAAACGATTTTCCCGCTGTGGGTACACTCTTTGGCTTCTCTATGAGGATCAATTTGACTAACTTCCATTGTTCAGGCCAGACGCCCCGTATCAGGCAGTCATTAAAAACATGCAGGAAAACCTCTGGGATGGCCCGAGCACATGCAATTATTATTTCTGGTGGAATACCGTCGGGGCCAGGCGCTTTCTTTGTCTTCATCATTGAGGCTGCATCCAGCAAATTCTCTTTAGTAAAGAGAGGTGTACGTGCAGGTTGGATTATCGGCCACTCGATTGGATCTCTTCTTGGGAACAGTCTCTCAATTTGGCTATTCAGAGTACTCGTCGTTATCTGGGTATTACTTCTTAGTTTCAGCTTTTTTGTGACTATTTGGTAGGCTTTGCCCCAAATATCTCTGTCGAGGTCCTGGCATAGTTTTCGCCATTTCTCTCGCTTACTGTTCTCTATCATCTCTCTTAGTTTCTTCCTGCTTTGCCTAACATCATCTCTTATTTTTTCCTCTTCTTCAATGCTGTGTCTTTTTCCCCTCATCCTGGTCAGTTGTCTACGTAGTTTATTGCACGCCGACCTTTGTTCTGAGATGTCTCGGTTCCACCAGTATGCAGGTGGGTGCTTCAAGCTTTTGCACTTCTTTTTTAAATTCTCATTGCATACCTCGGTTATTTTAGCCATCATTAATTCCGGAGTTACCGTTGCTTCATTTCGGAACTTGTTTTGTATAGTACGCTTAATCTTCATCAGGTCCGTATTGGAGGCTGTCCAGCTATGCCAGCTTCGAAAGGCTTTTGTGGCAGTCATCTGGGGGTGCATCCTTATCTCGAAACTTATCGTTCTGTGGTCACTCAGATTTTCCACGTCCGTCCGTACCCTCCAGTCGTTAATTTCCCCTCTTAAGTTATAGGAACACAGGGTAAAGTCTATGACTGAATTCCTTCCGTTGCTGTAGAACGTGGGTGTCTGTCCTTCGTTTACCACGTTAAACTGGTTTCCCGCTATCCAGTCCTCCAACAGGCCTCCCCTATCATTGTAGGAAGCTGAGCCTGTTGCGGCCGTTTTAGCGTTTAGGTCCGCTCCCATTACAATGCTCTTGTCAAAAGTGCCCAATTTGGTCTCCAATTCCGACAGCAATCTTTCAAGCTCCCCCAGACGGACGTTTGGGGAGAGGTACGACGAAACAAACACAATATTTTCAAGCTCTGCAATCACATAGCCTTGTCCAATATAGGTTTTTATCACAGGTACTTTACGGTTTAGGTAAATGAAGCTATCACAGTTAGTATCACATAGCATCTTGTTATTCGCCATTTTTTTGTTTGGTTCCTGTCCGAGAACGATATCTATGTTCTCCTCCTCAATATTTCTGAAAAGCAGCGATTGAGCTGCCTTACATCTGTTCAAGTTCAGCTGCAGGCATCTCATCGTTGTCATTTTGGTTATATTGATTCAGATGTTTGCGGTGTCCACCGCTGTTTCTCTATCATTTCCACCGTTGCTTCCCCTATCTTCAGTGTTTTGGGCAGTCTGTCTGCTATAGGGCTTATTCCTCACCCCCCTTCTGGCTGACGTTCTCGCGTTTCTTAGTGCTTCTTTGAATTTGGGGCATTTACTACTGCCCATTCTATGGTCACCTTCTTCGCATAGGACACACCTTTCTGCTTGCGCCCGACACTCGTTGACAATGTGCCCCTCGTTGCCACAGCGATAGCATCTTTCTCTACGGTCCGGCCCAGAGCAGTTTTCCGCCTCGTGGTCAAAACTCCAGCACTTGTTGCACCTTGAAATCTTGATTTTCTCTTCCATCCTACACCTTACCAGTCCAACTCTTATGTCCGGTTGCATCAGCAGATATTTGGCATGTTCTTCTGCGATTCGTATTGTAGTTGCCTGTGCGATGCCGGCATACGGCCTTAGGGGTCCAATGTTGACGTCATCTATGGTGAGTCCTTTAATTTTCTCTTTAAGCGCGTCTAGAACATCTAGTTCCGTAACAGTAGCATCCATACCCCTTATGTAGAGTGTACTCTTTTCTTTCCTTTCTCTTAGCAGTTTAACATTCCCTTCTCCCATGCTATGTTCTAGGTCTTTTCCCACCGCCACTAGGGCCTGCTCATCCTTATCTAGGGTCATTATTAGTTTCCCGTCTCTATTTGTTCTGATTGTTTTGATTACGTCCTTTGCTTTGTTATCTTTTAAGCTATGCTTTATCTTATTTATTGTTTGGTTTGTAGTGTCCTTTGTGCAGTTTACTACAATGGCATAGGTCCCATATTTCCTTCTTCCTGGTTTAGGTTTGTTGGCTTGATTCTCAGTTTCGAGTTTTCTTGATGTGGTGTATATATTCACTTGGGTGGCTGTGTTCCTGTATATCATTTGGGTTAGCTTTCTCAATCTTTCGAGGGATATCTCCTTGATGTGGTGGATAGCTATCTTTTGATCCTCCATGGTTTCTTCCTTCAGTTTTTCTAGTTTTATTACTAGGCCTTCTTCGTTCCCCGGCAGGACCATTTTTATTACTTTTTGGCTCATTGACTGGTTTTTTCCCTTTGTTTTGATTTTTGTAGTTTGCTCCAGCGTGTCCATATCCCCAATTCCCGTTAGCTCAGGGAACCGCTTTTTGTATTGGGACTGAATGCTTTCTTTCATTTCTAGGTCTTCTCCTTCAACCATTACGACTTTGACTACTGACGCCTCAGTGTCTAGTGGGTTACCAACGACGACTTCGACATTCTTAAATAAGGCGCTATCCCATGGTTTATCTGCTAATTGCTTAAAGTTGTCCCGTGTAATGTCTTTTGGAAACTCTGTAAGTGCGGGCTCTTCTCCTGTTTGGGTGGCCATGTCTCTGGTCTGCGCTTTCGGTGCTTGCTCGGGTTCTTCTTCCTTGCTCATGTTCACTTGCACGTCTTGCTCGAAGGTCATCTTCTCCACCGGTTCATACTTATGTTTCTCTAGCCAAGCATCTATCGACTTCCCGGCTAAAACTTCCGCCTGCGCTCTCAGTCTTGAGGTGATGTCGTTTACGTCCCTGTTCGTGTTCCTTTCGATTCTCTTGCTTAGTTCCTTGATTAAATCCTTGGTGTCTTGTAACGCGTCTTTAAGGATGAGATAATCCCTGCTAACCTCCTTTTTGTAGGGTTGTACGTCTAGTGTTAGGTCAATAGATAGATCCATGGCCTTCCTCTTCTTAGTATAAACATCGCCGGCTGAGTTTCTTCTGCTAAGGCTGCTACTTAAGTATTGCACTTTATGCAGGATTGGTACCGCGTAGGGTTTGATGCCCTTGGGAGCAGTCGCCTGGTGTTGCCTATCGCTTCCTGTATTCATTTCCTCTAGTTTGGCATTTGCGTCTTTGGTTTGGGTTTGGGGTTCTTCCTCTCTCCTGTTTTCCCCTATCCCCAAAGAGTGTGCTTGGCCCCCCCCAGAATCCATGGGGCCGGCACCGGCCACCGGGGCTTTCACCCGATCGGAACCGGTGGTGGGATTTTTACCCACCTGAGGTACAAAGTTTTCTGCATCACTCATTCCATGTTGTGCAGAAATTATCGCCTTCTGCTAGGCTTCGGTGTGTCTCTCTTAGTCAGTCTTCTCCCCCTCGACCCGTCCGGCTTGGTTAGACCTGCCAGTAGCTACGCTACCGCCGGCATGGCTCTTAGGATCGTAAAAGCACAGAAGCCCCCCCACTCGTACGCGTGCGTACTTCGACAAAGTGGAGACACCTCGGGGGGGAACCTGAACTAACCTGAACTAACCTGAACTAACCTGAACTAACCTGAACTAACCTGAACTAACCTGAACTAACCTGAACTAACCTTTTTTTTTTTTTTTTTTTTTTTTTTTAGAGGTTTAGGTAATGCTCTTTACGCACACCAGGCCGTTGTTGTACGATGTTAGCCGACCTGGCCGTGTGGGACTCGGCGTACCCCTACCCACTAACTCCCTTTCCTCTTTACTCTTTCGGTTTATCCTCCTCCATCCGATCCCGGAACTTTCCCTAGGGCTTGACTTCGGGGTCGGTGTCGAGTCTAGAACTTATTTTTTACTTTTATGGCTTTCATTTGTTCCTTGTTTCCTTCTCTTTTGTTTTTACCACATCTGTGATAAAGTTTTCACACTTAGTCCAGCATTTGTCCGATCTCACCATTATGCTGATCAGGTTTTCAGCTTCCACTCTCGTTTCGAGGGAAAGTTCTAGCTCTGTCCTGGATCGGTGCCAGCGATGGCAATTGAAAATGGCGTGTTCAGCTGTGTCCTCAACCCCGCAATGGATGCAATTGCTTGAAGTCTTTCCGATTCTGTTAGTGAAGTAGTTGAAGCTGCCGTGGCCACTCAATACTTGTGTTAGAAAGTAATTCGTCCGTCGATGCCCACATTTTACCCACTTCTTCAAATCTGGGATGAGTCTTTTCGTCCACTGTCCCTTCTCATCTTCCTGGTTCCATCTTTCCTGCCATTTATCCATCATTAGTCTCCTGATTTCGCCTTTGTCAGCCTGATCTGAGTTGCGGATCATCTTTCTCTCCTCGATAAGTAAGTCTATCGGGAGTATACCCGCTATGACTTGCGTTGCAGTCGTCGAGATCGTGCGGTAGCCGCTGATGACTCTGAGAAGAGCTCTGCGCTGTGCCGATTCCAAAAGCTTTAGGTGCTTTTTTATTTTTGTTATATCTGCCCATATAGGGGCCGCATAGAGTAAAGCAGATTGAACCACCCCGTACAGCATCATCCTTTTTTGGCTTCTCGGTCCTTCTATATTCGGCATAAGTCCTTGTAACTTACCAATCGTATTCATGCATTTCCGCACGCTCAATCTTGTATGTTCAGCAAAGTTCATGTTGTCGCCAAACCACACGCCCAGGTATTTAACCGCTTTTTTCGGAAAAATTTTCATATTTTCGGCCAGAAACACCACATCCCGTCTATTTCTGCGGCCGCTGAGAATGACCGCTTCAGTTTTTTCTGGTGCAAGTCGTAAGGACCGTGTTTGTAACCAGTTGTTTACCCTTTCTATAGCGGCGTTAGTCTCTTCTACAAGTTCATACCTATTTACAGCATTCACAATCAGGGCAATATCGTCAGCATAACCGATGGCGGCGACGCTGGGCGAACCAGCTATACGCAAGATGGGGTCGTACTGAATGTTCCAGAGCAATGGGCCCAAAACGGATCCCTGAGGAATTCCCGCCGTCATGTCAAACTCATAATCTATATCCACCTTTATATTCCGGTTCCTGAAATAGTCAATAACAATGTTTATCAGATAGTCTGAGATCTTTCTTGCCCTTAGTTCCGCGATGATTACCGGCCAAGACACGCTATTAAAAGCGTTTCGAACGTCCACGGTAACCAAAACACACCATTTCTCGCCTCTTCCGTTAAGCTTAGTTTCTATGGCTCTCCGCTTTACTTCCTCCATTGCGTCTATTGATGATTTTCCTTTTCGATAACCGAATTGCATTTCCGATATAGGTGCTCTTGAATGTAACTCTTGTTCTAGTCTGTCCTTGATGACGTGTTCAAATACTTTTGCGACTGCATTTATATCTATCTCCCATCTTCTTTGCCATTTTCGGATAGTTTCTCGTCTGAGCTCGTGTTTAGTGAGAACCGTCGTGTGTTTTAGTATCCTTTCTTCGATGAGCAGGTCCATCGGAGGGATGTCTGCAATTACTTGTGCAGCGGCTGTCGAAATTGTCCTATAGCCGCATATTACCCTCAGGAGGCCTTTTCCTTGTACTGACAGCAGCAATTCCTTATATTTTTTATTTTTACTATCTTTTCGCCCCAGATCGGGGACGCGTATAGTACGATAGATTGAATAACGCCGTACAGCATGTTTCTCTTGCAGCTCCTTGGTCCATCCAAGTTCGGTATTAGCCTCTGCAGCGCGCTAACCTGAACTAACCTGAACTAACTTCAACTAACCTGAACCACAGTATAAAGAATAATACATTATATCAGTAACGTCAGTCGGTCGAAAAATTGAAACTCCCCTCCCCTTGCACCGTCCGCCCGGCCGCCGGCGGTGCACCACCCAACCGGTTTTGGCAGTGCATCGCTTATGCTTGAGCCGTATACAAGTCCCCTGTAACTACTCGAGAAAATTGCCGGGTGCAGGTGCGCGCGGCACGCTTTAGTTTTGGGAATATCAAAAGTGCCGACACGAACTGACGATACTGGTATAATGTATTATTCTTTATACTGTGCCTGAACTAACCTGAACGGTTTAGGGACTCGCTTGTTGAACCCGTTGTAATTCAGATCGTCGCGCTCTGATTTATTTTTTGATCGCACATTTTTGCATTCGAGTTTTTCTAAACCTCAGAACCGCCGCGCTAATTACTTGTGTTTTAATTAGTGCCTTAAATCGCTATTTTCCTAGCCTACAGAAGGGCTACGCATGAGTGTCTTCGCTTGCGCCCTGTAGTGTAGACCCACCTCTGCAGTTTTCCTACAACTAGGCCATTTTTTGCAATTAGCTGATCCTACAGACGACGTTGGAAAATTCCCGGAAATTTGGTGGTATCTGTAATGTAGTACCCACCTGTAGAAGTTGAATTTTATAGTGTTTGTATAGTAACTTTATATTGGCCATAATATCGAGAATAATAGGGTCAGGTTTTCTCGCGGCAGTTTCCTTTTCACTTCAACCCGGTGTAGGGTGTAGTTTAGATTTTTATTTCTATTTTTTATTAAGAAATCGTGTACACGTCAAGCACGTTTCTAGGGACCACTGAGCTTGTCGCGAAAAGTTCATGTCCGCCGCTCTTTTATTTCAGGTTCCTGAGCGAACACTGACAAATCCAATATTTTAGAGTCAATTAAAATTGCTTTTTTTTATCAGACAAGTTTCCTCTAAATTAATATAATTTAATAACTTGCTGACATCCCGACATTGATTAATTTCAAACATCAGATTTTTAATTATTTTAACATTAACTATTACCTCGGGGACCTCAGGGACAATGAGGAAAGACAGTCCTATTTGGGAGAAGTGCGCCCCTCGTGGATAGAAGAGGGCGATTTGGTTCCTACAAGAGGCGTAGAAATTCCCGATTTCCAAATAGCGACACCGCAACCACGTGACCCAGTGGGGGCACGGCGTTACAACATCAACCAATGAAGTTTTAGGAACTCCAAACTGCAACTGTCCCTCTTCTGGACGACACCGGACACCTTCAGGTTCTGAAACTCCTGGGTTCGTCGTGCCGCTGACGTCGGTGTCGGAAATCCCTCTACTATCGAAACTTTTTTTTTTTGATCTGACTTTATCTCCTTGTCAAAAAAAAAATTACCTTTAACCAGCTTTTTTTTAAAAATATTAACAAACTATAATTATTAACAAAGAGACGAAAACCACGACAGAGGTCCAAAAACGCGATTCTAAAAGTGACTAAAAAAAAATCGACCTCCGAAGGGTCTATCTTCGAGAACATTGCACCTACGGAACATCCGATGATGGGAGGTGAAAAAGGACATTAAGAAGAGGAAAAATCAGTTGAATTCACTCCAATCGATCTAAAAGTTCTTAAGCTACAGGCGGTCAAAGTTGAGAATTGAGAAACAAGTCGTAATACTCCGTTTTTCGAAATTTTCAAAAAACATTCTAGAAAATGTTTTTGCTGTTTTTGATCGGAATGGCACGCTTGCAATATCCTAAAAATGTAACATACTCAATTCGAATAAAATTAACCTCTAAAAAAGTTTTTTTTTAAAATGGTTCAAAAACGCCATTCTAAAAGTCGACCTCCGAAGGGGTCTATCTTCGAGATTATTGCACCTACGTAACTTCCGATGATGGTGAAAGAGTACATTGAGAAGAGGAAAAAACAGTTGGATTCACTCGAATCGGTCAAGACGTTTTCAAGTTACAGGCGGTGAAAGTTGAGAATTGAGAAAAAAAGTCGTAATACACTTAAAAAAAAATCGAAAAATTTTTTTGTTGTTGTTTTTAATCGGAATGGCACGCATGTAATCCCCTAAGAATGTAATACTCTCAATTCGAATTAATTTAACCTCTAAAGAGGTTTTTTAAAAAATGGTCAAAAAACGCTATTCTAAAAGTGTCTAAAAATTGAAAAAAAAAAAAAAAATTGAAAATTGACGAAGGAGGTCTATCTCCGAAAATATTGCACCTACGGAACTTCCGATGGTGGGAGGTGAAAGAGGACATCACGTAGAGGAAAAAAACAGTTCGATTCACTCGGATCGGTCGAGGCGTTCTCAAGTTACAGGCGGTAAAAGTTGAGAATTGAAAAAAAAGTCGTAATACCTCCCCCTCTTTGGACATTTTCGGAAACATTTCGGCATTTTTTTTTTGCTATTTTTGATTGGAATGGTATACTTGCAATCCCCTAAGAGCGTAACAAACTCAATTCGAATGAATTTAACCTATAAAGAGGTTTTTAAAAATGGTCAAAAAAACCCGTTTCTAAAAGTGCTTACAACAAAAATGCTGCTTATCTTTTTTATAAAATGCACACATAAGTTTTGCAGAATGACTTCAACGTAACACTTTTGGAAAAAGACAGAGAAAACCCATTTGTAACCTTCAAATATTTTTTATTAACAGAACTTCCACTGGATTTTTAACAAAATATAAAACGTCTCTTCTACCTTCAATAAATATAGGATAATTACTACAATAATAATAACCAAATACAACGACAAAATCTTGGAAATTCTTCAATAAAACAATAGCAGTTAATTCAATGATTATGCCTTCTAGATTTTATGTATTGAATACAGTAGAATTGTATTAATATGTAGTAAAATGGCATCCTATCAACAACATTCTTAGGTATTACTATGTACATCATTATTACTGTTTTAATAGCTAGGACCTCGCTTATTGTGTTTATATGGTAAAATAATCACGCTCTTAGTACCAGACAAAAGAAAAACCATACTACAATTTTGCCACAATGCAAATCAGAATTCTGGAACTCAATCACTTCAGGTCTAGTCAAAATAATGCTTATTACTTACTGGCGATCAGTGCTTCAAGTTAAGGCAATATTTTCATGCAATAAATCCCTAAAGCTAAGTCAGGAAAGCTCCACCCCAACCATGGAGATCATTTAAGCTCTATTCCATGCTTTTTCAGGAGCGCTTTCAGTTCCGCATTTTCGGCCTCTAACCCGTAGTTTTTGGATCTTAACTGATCCACGGCGTTTGCAAGCTTTTTGTTTTCCTTTATGTAGCTGCCCAGCCGCGTCTCCGTGGCCTGTAATTCTATAATGTATTCGAAAGCCTTGGATAATATGCCGCCTTTTGAATGGCCGTCGTACTGCCCGTTGCCTTTTATGTCGGTAGGGCTCTCCGGCAATATTTTCGACAATTTCGCTATCCAATTATTAATTTTATCCCTACGTCGACGTTCTACTTCGTTGTGCGTTGCTCTCCTTTTATCGTCCCTCTGAAAATTGTACAATTTGCTCAAATGTACAATTTATATAGTATAATTTAGCAGAAATGAAACGAAATATATTATCGAGCCACTTAGAGCTACTTCCTAGAATTATAATCTAAGGTATACAATACATGTACCTACACTCACATTGTATCAGTTCAACATCAAATACCACAGGTTATAAAAGTTGAAAGAAATTTATTTTCTGCAAGGTATCCCAGGCGGGAAGGTGACGTAATTATTTGGTAAGCATTGGTTACCAAAGACGTCATGGGATGACGTCATAATGACGGGCGTAAGTCACAGACTTAGAAATTTTTAAATTGTAATAAAATGTTTAAATTTTGACGTAATAACACACAATTTTAGTCTCAAAGTAAAACAATTTTTTTTAAACTTTGAATGTAGCAACAGGAAATTGTAGTCTAAACGTAACAGAAAAATTAAAAAAATGTACTTACTGACAAGAAATTTTGATCCGAAAGCAATATCAAATTTTTAAATTTTAACTTTAGTAATACGGAAATTTAGTCTAAAGCGTAACACAAAATATTTTTTGTTACCCAGGTTAACATAACATTAAACATAAATTTTTTTATGTTTAACTGGGTAACAAAAAAAATTTTGTAGTAACACAAAATATCGACCTTAGTAACAGGAAATTTTAGTCTAAACGTGACACAAATTTATTGAATTTTGACTATAACACAAAATTGTAGTCTAAACGTAACGCAAAAAAACAATGTTTACTTAGTAACAAGAAATTTTTCTCCGAAAGTAGCCACAAATTTTTTATTTTTTACTTTAGTAAAACGGGAATTTATTTTAAAGCGTAACCCGAAATTAAAAACTGTTTGCTTAGCAACGAGAAATTTTGGTCTAGAAGTAACTAAAATATCAAAATTTTTACTTAAAATGTTAGTCTAAAAGTCTAATCGCATAACTATTTTTTTAAGTTTTGACTGGGCCACGAAAAATTCCGTTCTAACAGTTACCCAAAATTAAAAAAAATTACATTAGTAATAGTAAGTTTTAATCTGAACGTGACACAAATTTTTTAAAATTTTGACTTAATAACATGAACTTTTGGTCAAAGAGTGAGTAACAGAAAATTTTTAAATTTTGACTGTATCAATCCAAAATTGTAGCCGAAACGTAACACAAACATAAAAAACAGTTAGTAACAAGAAATTATTTTTTGAAATTAACACATCAAATCTTTAAGTTTCGACTTTGGTATCAGGAAATTTTAGCTAAATGCAACACGAAATTTTGGTTTGGAAGTAACACAAAATCTTAAAATTTTAACTTGAAATGTTAGTCTAGACGTAACACAAAATTTATAAAATTTGACTTTGGTAACAGAAAATTTTAGCATAAGCGTAACACCAATTTATTGAATTTTGATTTTTACTTAACGTAACAAGAAATTTTTAACCGAAAGTAGCATAAAATTTTTAAATTTTGACTTTAGTAAGACGAGAATTTATTTTAAAGCGTAACACGAAATTTAAATTTTGAGTTAATGAAACGGAATTTTAGTCTAAGAATAGCACATTTTTTTTTATTTTTGACTGTTAGTAATAAGAAATTTTATTCCGAAAGTAACATCAAATCTTTAAGTTTCGACTTTGGTATCAGGAAATTTTAGCTAAATGCAACACGAAATTTTGGTTTGGAAGTAACACAAAATCTTAAAATTTTAACTTGAAATGTTAGTCTAGACGTAACACAAAATTTATAAAATTTGACTTTGGTAACAGAAAATTTTAGCATAAGCGTAACACCAATTTATTGAATTTTGATTTTTACTTAACGTAACAAGAAATTTTTAACCGAAAGTAGCATAAAATTTTTAAATTTTGACTTTAGTAAGACGAGAATTTATTTTAAAGCGTAACACGAAATTTAAATTTTGAGTTAATGAAACGGAATTTTAGTCTAAGAATAGCACATTTTTTTTTATTTTTGACTGTTAGTAATAAGAAATTTTATTCCGAAAGTAACATCAAATCTTTAAGTTTCGACTTTGGTATCAGGAAATTTTAGCTAAATGCAACACGAAATTTTGGTTTGGAAGTAACACAAAATCTTAAAATTTTAACTTGAAATGTTAGTCTAGACGTAACACAAAATTTATAAAATTTGACTTTGGTAACAGAAAATTTTAGCATAAGCGTAACACCAATTTATTGAATTTTGATTTTTACTTAACGTAACAAGAAATTTTTAACCGAAAGTAGCATAAAATTTTTAAATTTTGACTTTAGTAAGACGAGAATTTATTTTAAAGCGTAACACGAAATTTAAATTTTGAGTTAATGAAACGGAATTTTAGTCTAAGAATAGCACATTTTTTTTTATTTTTGACTGTTAGTAATAAGAAATTTTATTCCGAAAGTAACATCAAATCTTTAAGTTTCGACTTTGGTATCAGGAAATTTTAGCTAAATGCAACACGAAATTTTGGTTTGGAAGTAACACAAAATCTTAAAATTTTAACTTGAAATGTTAGTCTAGACGTAACACAAAATTTATAAAATTTGACTTTGGTAACAGAAAATTTTAGCATAAGCGTAACACCAATTTATTGAATTTTGATTTTTACTTAACGTAACAAGAAATTTTTAACCGAAAGTAGCATAAAATTTTTAAATTTTGACTTTAGTAAGACGAGAATTTATTTTAAAGCGTAACACGAAATTTAAATTTTGAGTTAATGAAACGGAATTTTAGTCTAAGAATAGCACATTTTTTTTTATTTTTGACTGTTAGTAATAAGAAATTTTATTCCGAAAGTAACATCAAATCTTTAAGTTTCGACTTTGATAACAGGCAATTTTAGCATAAATGTAACACAAAATTTTGACCTGGAAGTAACCGAAAATTTTAAAATTTTGATATGAAATTTTAGTTTATATAGATATAACACAAAATTGTTAAATTTTGATTTGGTAACAACAATTTATAGTCTAAAAGTAACACAAAATTTATAAAATTTGACTTTAGTAACAGGAAATTTTAATCTAAACGTTTCACATAATTTGGTCTGGAAGTTACACAAATACTCAAAAGTTTGACTTGAAATATTAGTCTAAACCTAACCTGAAATTATTTAATTTTGACTTAGTAACAAGAAATTGTGGTCTAAAAGTAACCCAAAATTTAAAAATTTCGACTTTATTATCAGGAAATTTTAACACGATTTTTTTAAATTTTGGCTTAGTAACCAGAAATGTTGTTCTAAAAGTAACAAAAAATTTAAACATTTTGATTTTAGTAACAGAAATTTTTAGTCCAAACTTTTTTGATCCGAAACTAACTGGAATTTTGTGTTGACTTTAGTAATCAGAAAATTTAATCTAAAGCGTAACACAAAGTTTTTAAATTTAAACAAGAAGAAATAACACAATATTTTAAAAAATTTACTTTATGAAGCAGCTCCCCAATTTAAAATATACAATAAAAATAATCTTATCAATAGTTTGCGTATTTTAAATTAATTTTTTTTGCCAAAGAAGTTAAAAATTTTATTTTATGAAATTGTCATCTAATATTTTTTTTTGTATATAAGTCAATTAAATATGTTCAGTGTATATTCATTAGGAACATTAAATATACAAAAAAAAATTTCGACTAAACAACGTTATTATAACGTGACTATGAGTCGTCATTCTCACGTCGAAAAATCGAACCTCACTTATTTGTCATTTTTTCATTAGATGACATCGAATAACGAATGATCACCAAAACTTGACGTTATAATGAGGTCACGTTTCCGCCTGGGTATATTTCTTTTTTTTAGCGAAATTTTTTTTTATGGTATGTTATTGAAATTTTTAGCTTTTGCGCATAAAACTCTAGTTAACAATATGCAAAAAAAATAAAACTATGACCACGCATTTACCTTTTTTACTTGAAGTACCACCGAATGGTCCTGTGAAATCTTGGGGGCAATCGGCCTAACTGCGCTCGAATATGCATCTGTGTTCCCAATAACATATATAGGTCCATTTAGGTTCGACCCAGAAATCATTTGTGCTCCTGTGTTGGTGGGTGAGTAACTTGAGGCAGTGGGTAAGAAATCCGAACTATCTGTGGGATCTTGGACTTGTAATACTCTATATGTTATCATAGGCCCTGAAATGAAAGTCCTACATCACAGACAGGACAAAAATGGTTTCTCTAAGAGTGTATGATGAAGCTGTTAAAGTTGCTACTCAGTTGCGTATAGTTTTTTAACATCATACAGCAAGGTTACCCTGGCAGCGCCAGGACCTCAAACCGTATTCTACTATCCGTTCAATAATCATCATTGTAGCTGAATGGTTAATTAAGCAAATAAATACCTATATTTGAAAGAATAATCTAACATACAGTGGTGCTTGTGAAGTTTATCATATCGATTTTCAAGGGTTTTTCATTTTTTGACACCATCTTATGGTCTATAAAACAGATTCAAAAAGAAAAAAAATTCTTGGATAAGCCACTTTTCACTCAAAAACAAGAAAAAAATTGAAAATATACAACGAAATTGATGTGAAAACTCTCCAACCTGACAATAGGTTTAAAAATATATTTAGGCCTTAGGCCAAAGCTCAGAGTTCATCATTAAGTGCAATTACATGGTCCCGTCTACAAACAAAATGAAACATTTACATAACTAATATTAGAAAAATTTAAAAGAGTTATTAATGCAACACATAACTTTTGCAAATATGACTAATCAAACACTGTGACAGGGTATGTGTATAAAAAGTGGTAACTGAACTAGCCTTACCAGGAAAACTAGAACTGGACTAACCTGAAGTAACCAGACCTAACCTGAACTAACCAATGTTAACCTGATTTAAGTTTTTAAGTTAACCTGATAAACTAAAAAAAGCAGGCCCACTTTTTATATAATTCTCTACCCTTACTATAAAGAGTCAATGTGTGAACTGAACTAACCTGAACTAACCCAACTTAAATGTAAAAAATGTAACTGAACTAACGTAACCAGGAAAACTAGAAGTGGACCAATCTGAAGTAACCAGACCTAACCTGAACTAACTGAAGATAACCTGATTCAAAAATGAAAAAAAGCAGTCAACTACAGGCGTGCTTTTTTATATAGTTATCTACCCCTAACACACAGAGTAGACATGAACCAACCTGAGCTAACCTGACCTAAAATTTAAAAAAAAAGCAGATCCTCATGAGGATCAATTTGAAATGGACTTAGAATAACTGCTGATGGGATATTATTATGATATAAAGAAAAAGCAAAAGCTCTAAAATGCTAAAAAGAACAGAAGGTAACTGAGATGACATATGTACAAACCAGAATTATTAATCTTGATATTAAATTTTAAGTTATAATAATTGAAAATCTCCAAGAAAAAGACTTCGTCTTTCATATGCAACCTGCCACCTTCATCAGTTGACTAGCCACTAGTAAAGAAATGTAAAATTTTAAGTTCTTAAAATTTGAAGTTAATTGAAAAAGGATAACCATAAATTTTATAAGTGTAATTTGTGTTGTAGCTACAAAAAAAGAAATTGAGAGAACTTCAAAGTATGAGTACTTCTATACCTTCATTTTCTATTTTTTTTTTTACTAAACTCAACCATCGAAGAATTTTTTTACTTAAATCGGCTAATTTTATTATGAGCTTTCTAATAACAAAATTGAATAGACATTTTCTTTCCCCTAATCTTTTTTTCAATAAAATTTGAATATGATCAAAACAATTGGTCATTTTTCATTCATCTCAAATGAAACAACTTAAATGTGAACTTTATCCAGATTTCTCTCAGGGACCTAAAGTGTTCCCTGTTCATAAAAGACGTTAGACAACTGTACTTGTGTGATAAATTATTTTTGGTAATTAGTGACCTTATTTCGAGCCCCTTAAAAATATGACTTTATATTATGGGTACTGAGATGAGTACATTACCTTCAGATTTTAGAGAATATTGCACATCATGGTCTGGAGTTTCAAGTAAGGTCTGAGGGGCAAGGTGTTCCACAGAGGGCTCATCATCACCACTATCAATAGATGACTTCATGCTACTTAAAACGAATTTCTCGTCCAGTTCACCTTTGTTACTAAAATCATTTTGAAAATGTTTATATTTTCTTCATAAATCCTTTTACAGGATAGTCGTGGAGTGAAGCGGGTTTGGGGCACTCCGCGACCATTCTACATTTGGGACGCAAACCACTAACCACTTTTACATGGATGTTATCAAAAAAATAAATAGCACTCCAATCAGCAATAAGCAATATAATAGTCCAAGCAAAGTTTGTTGTGTTGCGAGTTGTGACCTTGCCAAAGTCGTTACATAATTAAAAGAAAGGGGCAGATTTTTGATATCCAGAAACATTGCATTTACTTTACCTTTCATCCAGTGGATCCAGTAAATCCATTTGCGGCGTAAAATGATAAATATTTAGAATATTTTTGAATTTTAGTGCGATTTTGGTCACGAGAACAAAAGTTGGTCATGTGATGGAAGAACAAGCGTTTTGATTTGACGTTTACCGAGTGACAATAGTGACATTTCAAGTTTCAATGATTGACATTTTCCATTTTCCTTGGAATGACATATGACATGTGATCATTCAAAAATATAGGGCTTTCAATTGGCGGAATCCCTATGCAGTTCGTTCCATACAAGTCAAGTGTTAGTGTTAGGGGCGTAAAACCATTATTATCACAAAATCACAATATTTTATATTTATTTCTTCTTAATTTGTATGTTTCTTTTTTTAGAAAAGCCCGAAAAGAAAACATTTCGTTCCTGATAATTCAGTCAGACACAGAGAATAATTTTACAAAGTATTATTTTTAGATGTGTATATGTTTATTTGCTGATAATAGTGATAATTCAATTTAAATAGATTTTTTTCCCTTTTAGTTATATAAAAACGTAAATTGTGTATAATAAAGCCTAACTGTTCGTGTATTTTAATGTTTTAATAAAGGGTTGTGTATATAACAGTGCATTCTTTTAATAAAGCAGGTAAGTAAGTGGTGTTTGAAATTAAGGCCCATTTCAAATTGATATTCATGAAGCTGGCTGAAAAATGATATGTAATATTCACACAGTCTACTAGATAAATATTTATTTGATATGGACATTATCTGTGGATAAAAAAAAAACGATGTATGGACAATTGTTACGATTCGGGTGGGTAAATAATTAAGTTCATCTCTAATGGAAATGCAACCCGAATGCGTAGTGAAGTGAAAGTGTATAATACAAATGTATTATACATTGTATTATACCGTTTAATACGGTATGTATTTAATCTATTCATTTTATACAAATTACTGGCAACACTGTGAAGAGTAGACAACGCTGTAGGAAAATGACATATGACTTGAATGACATATAACTGACTTCATTTTTTAATTTTCGTCAATTTTTTTAATTTTTTTATAAAATAATGTTATTTTATCATTAGTACTAGTAGTGAAGTACAAGTGTATGATATAGTAATAATAGGGAGGCCTGGCAAATTTGGGCAATAATACAAAAATATTTTGTCGTTCAAACAAATAATTACAATTCCAAGAAAAAGTGCAAATTCTGCTCAAAGCAATTTGCAAAAAAATATTATAGAATGGTGAGGCACCTGCAAATTTGTCCTAAGTAGGATTTGCCAAAATTGGAAAGAGGCCATATGCATACTCAATGCTGGATTCGATAGCATGCGTGCATTATTTTATATAGGTAATTATTTGGGACAAAAGCCATGTCATGTAGAAGGGTTTGAACTAGAACTACATTTTGAAAATAATGGCTATTGAATCCTGCGTTGAGAGTGGGCTGAGTGGGTAACCCTGGTTACTCTTAATGTAAGGGAAAAATCATACATACTCTAAATAAAATGAATCATTTAGTTAATTTTTAAATGCAATAAGATCTCGCTTTTACGCTCTTCCCGCCGTTTTTTTGAATTTAATACTGTATAATACAATGTATTTTACTTTGTACAATACAATGAAAAATAAAATACCGTATTTTCTCATCTCTACGAATGCGCGTTTCACTTGTTGCCCTGTCATAATTGTCACTTTAGTTGATTGACTTTGACACTTACATCTATTTGAGTAATCTATGGCGCTCCTCAAAAAAAACTTGTCAAAAACAGCAGGACGCTTATTCTTGTTGCGCAGTGTCCCCCCGCTAATGATAATCCGTAATAATCCGTTTAATCGGTGGTTGCGTGGGGGCGGCTGTGTTCGCGGCTCGTGCCGTGTTGCCGCCGTGTCTGCGGAGATTCGACTACGTGGATGTTCTAAGTCCAACGTATATTCTTGCGCCAAATCTCTTTTACCACGCTGCAAGGGGGACCCAACTCTTGGAAAGGATCTATTGTCCCTTAGGTCGCTAATTTAAATAATATAAAATTTAATATTTTTGGGGATACCAGCAAGGTTTTATCGTTTACGACAAAACCTGCTAAACGCCAAAAAAAACCTAATTTAATAGTAATTAAGGAAGAAAAAAATTTAAAAAGACAATTTTTTGTTTTCTCAGGAATCTGAAATAAAATAGGGGCGGGCGTGAACTTTTCGCGATAAGCTCAGTGGTCCCCAGAAACGTGCTTGACGGGTACACGATTTCTTACTAAATTAAATAAACACAACAAAGAAAACTAAACTAACGACGCAGTGTAGAAGATAACAGAATTCTGCAAGTAGCTGGGATCCTCGATATTATAGTGAGCAAAGCACTACTATAATATACTAAATGATTCAACTTCTACAACTACTCTACAAATACTTAATTGCCGGTAGTCTCCTGCGTCTGCAAAATATCCGCTATCCGTCAGAAAATGGCCTATTCAGGAAAAGGGTAGAGGTGGGTTGACACTATATGGCACAACCGAAAAAACACTCCACGACACTTTTCGTAGGCGGGCAATAAGCGGTGTAATTGTTTTGGCACTAATTAAAAATAAAAATAATTAGCGCGGAGTTAAACGGAAAAAAAAATTGAACAAAAATACGATTGCGGAAATCACACCGGCGGTGCCCAGGACCTTTTTCCGCGTCGAAATTCGAACCTTTCCGTTTAGGTCGTCACTCTCGCGAGTTCAAAACGCGTCTTTCCTCTTCGAGTCTCGAAGATCGTCTTTTTTTTTCGAGTGTCGAAGATCGTCCCTCTACCACCCCCTCGGTACTTCTCATCCCCGAAAAGGGTACTGTAGAAAAAATCAATACCACCCTGACTAGTGGTGATTGTATGGCGCTTCGGAGAGCGCGGTCATAACTTTAGAAAATGAGCATTTCTGGAAAATGTGCTGGAAAAAAGAAATTGAAAATTAGATCATTAGATGGAATAAATTATGCTCTTTAAAATGACACCTCACATGACATTGTTTAATTGACAATTAAAGCTTTTATTTTAAATTGACCGTTAATTTCCTGGCCCAGTCAATTAAGACATTAATTGCTCGAATCTAGATTCAAAAGATAAGAAATTAAAAGCTGTATCTGATGAGAGCATAAGATTTTAATTTCAATTAACGATATTTGCAAAATCGCTTTAATTACTAAACTATTGTTCGGGTCACGTACAGGTCTGAAATTCTTTCAAGGGCCATAAACCATTCAAAGGGCGCCTTTGCCGAGTAAAGAAGAAGGGCAATTGTAGGGTATCAAGTTTTATGGCCGGAATTCCCAAGAAATTGTGAAAGTGCCTGTCCAACACTAACAAAAGAAATGCTCGAAAATAAAAATATTGCAAACACATGCATTTAGGGCCTCATGGGTCTGGTTTATTTAGAAAACCGAAAAATAGAAAAAACTTCCATAAGGTTAAAGCTTAAAAGCTTCGAAAAAAGGCTTACAGAGTTGCCATGCTGCCACACATGAACTCATATGTAAATAAAGAGTTCAGTTTACACAACATTCTATAGGAAAGAGTGAAAGTGAAAGTGAGAATTGCTGGCCAATGGAATTCGTCAACAGAATTTTTTGACCAATCAAAGTTGTCAAAAATTTCACTTTCACTTTCTCTCTTTCCTATAGAATAAGCGTCCTGTTCTGGAATGCCGAATGATCAATCGGTAGGTTTCGCCGACGGCAGCAGCTGAGAAATTTAGTCAGCGAACGCTGAAAATCGGCATCTGATTGGCCAATTTTAGGGTTCGCTGACTAAGCTTCTCAGCTGCTGCCGTCGGCGGAGCTCAAGGACGGTAAACAAAACAGGATGGTTAAACAACATGGGCCAAAAATCGTGACGTCAGCTTAGTGCGGACTTGTGAGCGATAATGACGTCATTATTTCCCAACCCCGTGGCCATCATTGGCGCTGCTATTACGGCTGTCAATAATATCATGAGACTATTCCCGTCATTTGTTTTCTTAATAAAATTATAAGGACGGAAGTAGTCTTAGAGCGGTCACCCGAAAAACCTGTGAATATTTGATTTGACATCTCGATGATTATTCGCGGGCGCGGGTTATTCGTTTTTTTTTTATGATCGTATTCTAACATATATAAACTTTTTGTGAATCTGTCCGTTGTTGCTGTGATTGCGCCGATTGGGTTGAAATTTAGTAAAATTGCAAGTACACAATACCTGGTCAGATTTATGCTGTTGCTGAATATAAAAGCGTCAAATTAAAGTGGAAGAAAGAAGGCACACAAATATCCTTTAATTTTTTCACAAAAAGAGAAGATGTTCTATCACTTAAAATAAGAAATAAGTGGAAAATAAGTTTTAGTAATTTCTAAATATTTCCGAAACCACTCGAAATGTGGCAACCCTGTGAACGTTTTCTAAACAGACTCTACAAAAGTCAACTTTTTGCTAATTTAATCGACTTTGTAACTACAGCCGTTTCGTAGATAGCAATACTGCACGCACTTAAAAAAGACACCCTGTATAAGTATGTACAACCAATAAGTATTTGTACCTATTCAGAAAATGTTTCCTAGTATCTAGACATCAAGAAAATGTGACGGTACATTAACATACTAAGTATAAGTGTAAGTATCCCAAACTCGTAGTTGTTTATGGTGAATTGAATACAGTTGCTTGCAACCCGCTTTTTAAGGCTGCATCAACGTACTAATAAACCTATCTTTGAAATCAGAACTATTTGTATTACAGGATAAACAGAAACACAGCATATGTCAAAAAAACTATGCGTCCGCGGAATAAACTCTTAATGATATATCTCATCAGAGCACTAATGTGACGTCACGCCGCGGGTACAGAAAAAGAGGTAATTGGGCCGTACTGTTAGTCTAGCTAGCGTCCTTGGGCAGAACTGGCAGAACTTACGCATAGGTTTCGTGCACGGTGCACGTGACGTCGCAATTTGAACTTGGGGGGGATGACAACATAACCTCACCATCTCAATTTATAATACATGTAAATTAATGACATCTTTGCATTTAATTACATTTTTTTCGATTATCTTAAATCGAATGAAACTTAAATTTTGCTGGAGGCCTTCTAGAATCATCATTCTTGACAGTGAAGTAAAAAAGAATTACCTTTTTGCCGAAATAAGTGGTAAGGAGAGCAATATATTTTGTGGATAGACCTACCACCAACCTTTTTATGCCTCAAAACTACTTCAAATTCAGACAATGGAGCATGGAAATAGAAGTTTGGCGTTTCCAGTAGATTCTATTGCCATAAAAACTAGAAAGGAATGATTGTTAAAAGGTATAATATGATTACTTGGCTAGAAGCTGGAATAAGATATTTAAACATTTGTAGGTGTGAATTCTAAGTCATATACGCCCTGGACTTGAAAATTGTGCACCAAATCCAAATAAGTTAAGCACTTTTGTGTCTGCAAGGAAATAATTATAAAAAAAATTTGATGGGTGTGATCAGAAATAGATAACACAAACTATAACAGTTTGAAATACTCGAAACCTTTTTATGCCTCAAAACTACTTCAAAGTTAGACAAAGGAGCATGGAAATAGAGGTTTCCCAATAGATTTTAGTGCCATAAAAACTAGAAAGGAGTGGATTGTGAAAAGGTATAATGTGATTACTTGGCTGGAAGATGAAAAAAGATATTTAGACACTCGTAGATGTGAATTCTGAGTCATATATGCCCTAGACTTGGAAATATTGCACCAAATCCATATAAATCAAGCACTTTTATGTCTACGAGGAAATAGTTGTTGAAAAAATTTGGTGATAACTGTGCTCAGTAATAGATAACACTTGAACTGTGCCGTAATAAATTAAGGCAAAATAATTTTTAAGATGTATTTAGAATAAATTGTAAATGTTACTCCACAATTTAATATAAAAACATTGTTACTTTAGAGGTTATAATTGTTTATCGAAGAATTTAAAACAAACCTGTCTGTTAATGGAACACATTTTATTATAACAAACACTTATTCAAAGATTTTCTTCAATACAATCTCACTGATACAAATCTAAAATAAAAAGTAAATATGTTTAAGAATATATGCCACAAAGCCCTTTTGCTATCTTCTTTTTAATATATCTTTATCCTTTTGTTGCGTTACATACTACTTATATGGAATGGCTTCTGTTTTCTTACTTGGCTACTTATTTGTCATTTCCATACTCTACAACAACAATAAAGCTATTAAGATATTAAAAACATAACTCCAGTTAAACAATTACAAAAAAAGAGCAAAAATAATATGATTGGAACTATATGTTAAGCATCAATGAGGGTATAATTCTGTACTTAAGCATCTACTTACTACTTAGTAATATTGTATCCTCCTTGGCCTTGGTTAAGTTAAGCACTATGAAGACAGGCATTGCAAAGTAGAAACCAACAAAATTCTGATTTCAGCATTTCTTATTCCCAAAATATTTGGAGTTGAAATAATGGGCTTCTTAAAGGTTGTTCCAATCACGCAATGCTCAGATAACAATAGTGTGATTTGAAAGTACATTTTTAAACTGTACCTGAAGCAGATTAGGGTCTGTGTAGGCAGAATCTGCAAAGTTCTAATTTTATGTAATTCCTGTACAGTTATGAGGCAATGTTACCCAATAGCTCCGACCTGGATATGGGAAATGTACTGCTTAGAACAACTCACTTTTGTTTCAGGGTAAATATCTTAACAAATATTATAGAAAACGGATTTATACGAAGGCGTAGAAGGGCCACATAATTTTTTTTTTTTTTATTCTGACTTAATAAGTCAGAATAATGGTTTTTCGGAGTTAATAAGTCCGAATAATCATTTTTCTGACTTATTAACTCCGAAAAACGATTTCTCTGACTTAATAACTCCGAAAAACCATTATTCTGACTTATTAAGTCAGAATGAAAAAAAAAATCTCGTTTTTAGCTTTTTCTGACTTATGCCCGTATGTTCCGTTTTGTAGAGAGCCGGCTTAAAGTTGAGCCGGCTTTGAAAGAAAAGCCGGCTTAAAAAGCTATTTCTATTCTCCGTAGAAAAGATAGGCCGGCTTACGTAAGCTTCATAAACACTTGGCAACATAGCAGATTTGTCTATTTACCGCGCGTTTTTAAAGTTATACTTTCCTAGATCGTAAATTTTGTCACATCTGGATACACTTTAGGTCCAGCAATGAGGTTTTTGGGGTTTATGGAGGGTAGGTATATATTTTTTAGCCAATGTTAAGACCTTTTTAGCTGAATATTTCATTCTGTCTCTAGTATTTGGCCTATTTGCAGGTACAAGAAGTGATAGTGATCAGTGCTGTAGTAAACACACGTACATTAATAAATACCTATTTATCATGGATGAAAAAAAGAGATCGTGCAATTTTACCTCTGCTGAAAAAACGTTTTTATTTACTTTAATAAGCCAAAAATATTGGCAAATCTTGGAAGATAAGAAAACAGACAGAGCTTCATTGCACAAAAGGGAAGACGCGTGGATACAGATAGAAAGGGATTTTAATGCTGTGAGCCCGGGAAATATTTTTCGAAATGCAGAGTCTTTAAAAAAACTCTATAGCAATAAAAAAAAGGAATTAAGGAAGAAAGTAGCTGAGGAGAAAAAGCAAGTACTGCTCACTGGCGGCGGACTTCCTCCTCCGCCGCCAAATAAGTTGCAGAAACGTGATGATGATGAAATAGACAATATCCTCCTCACTATTATGAACGAAAAAACTGTGAATGGATTAACCAATCTTTACGATAGTGATAGTGGTGTAATTCAAATTGAAGACGAAGGGATTTCCAACAATTTTATGGAATTTAATTTTGAACAGGAGTGTCAGGTAGGCATATATCATTTTTAAATTCACTTTTTCAATTTAATATGAACATAATTATTAAACATAGATATACATTAATAAGAAATCATTTAATTCATTATAAATTTAGTTAATAATGATTGCCTGCCATGTCTCTTCATACAAGATGTCTTTACATTTCAGGAGAATCATCAAGTTGGGGTGTCCAGTATTGAAGCCATTGCTGGACCCTCCACCTCGCAGGTGGAACTCGGTATTGCCTCCTGCTCTTCCAGTAGATTTGCAAATTGGAAGTCTTATACGCCAAACGACCTGCAGAGTCCAAAAAACCCTGTACTAGAACGCAACGATCTAAATGGGGATGAAAAATTGAAAGAAAAACTCGAGGTAAAATATTTACATAAACATTATTAGCTATTTATATCCATAAAATAGTTATTTTTCATTAATAGGCCTATCTTAAATGTAACTATATTTTATAATTTTAGTTTGAAATTAATTTTATTTTCAGATAAAATCAAAAGCTACTCCGACACCAACTACAAGTCGAAGAAGGCCGACTACCACCATCAAAACTTTAACCTCTTCAGCAGTGGCCCAGAAATATGATTTACTGTTGGACAAGCGCCTAGTCCTAGTACAAACCCAACAAGACCATATGGAACAAGCCCACAGTCTAAATTTAAAAAAGAGGAAATTAGAAATAGACATTTTAGAAGTAGAATTAAAGATTAAAAAAAAACAGCTTGAGTTGTTGTAATTAAATATGTATTAAGTAATGGTAAGTAAAGGATTAAAAAAATTTACAAGTTCTGGAAAAAGTTTGTTATTAATACTCTTCTGAAATCATAATTATTAATAATTTGTCTATTGATGGGTGGTAAGGGAATATTGTCTTGAGCTATCAAATAATTTAATTCTTCTGCATTAATATTTTCTGGAGGTGGGGGTAATTCTTCATTTTTCGCTTGAGCTATATTATGCAATACAGCTGTAGCAACAATTACAACTAAAGCAGTATCCAATTTGCATCTTAAGCCGTATGCTAATGCAGGAAATCTTCTCTTCCAAACTCCAAAAGTCCTCTCTACAGTGTTTCTTGTTCTAATGTGGGCTTCATTATATCTAATTTCTGCTGGTGTTCTTGGATTTAGAAGAGGTGTGAGCAGATAAGACCTCAAGGTATAACCACTATCCCCTGGAAAACAAACTAAATATTTTTCATTTGTTCTAGTAAACTTACCTAAAGAATATAATGTGTATTATTTTTAGTAGGTATACCTAGTAAAATTGAATTGGAAAACTCTCCAGCTTCAAATCTTGCATGAATATGACTGTTATTAAATATTGTCATATCATGTGTAGATCCTGGCCAACGGGCAACAATATCCCTTATATTTAATTGGCTGTCGCATATGACTTGGGTATTAAGTGAGAAATACCCTTTTCGGTTCCGAAACACTTCACCATCCTCCCCTCCTAAAATTAAATAAAATTGCATAAAACCAGATCATATAATGAGTAACATAACTTTCTAATAAGTTTTACCTGGATTCTGAATTTTAATATGAGTGCCATCCAAACAACCGATCACTCTTGGAAATCGAGATTTATTATAAAATTCATTCTGTGTATGAATGAAGTCATTTCTAGAAGGCATTTTGATATAATTAGGTTTTAGCATAGCAATCTGTTGAGACACTTTCAATATAGTTTTGGAAACAGATGACTGATGTATTCCCATAAAATCCCCTATAGCAGTTTGATGGCTACATGTTGCATAAAATCGAAGAGCTGTTAAAAGCTGGTTTATTGGAGAGCAACTATTATTCCTAAAACATATGCCCTATTTTAATTTATGTGTACACTGTGCTTACAATTTCAACCTTTAATATTTACCTATTATCTACTTACGTGTCATTCTCAAATTCCAAATTATGCTCAATTTGTTGTAAAACATCAAGCACAGTTTCTTTTTGTAAACGAAACCTCCTATAAAAAGACATATCGTCCATATCATCAAAATGGTTTTTTCTTTCATAGATTCTTCTTGGAAATCCAAATTCAATAATATCTAAAATATCTGCATCATCGTCGATAAAAATTTCATCTTCCATCTCCATCTTTATTGGTATAATATAATAATTTTCTAATTCAAACGTAGAACCAAAGCACAAACAAATAACATAAACAACAAACAAGAGTCAAGACTACTTTATTTACTTCAACTCTTCGGTGAAGTCTTTGTGTCATCTATTTTTAAGGTTAGTTTGGCATACGCTTGGCTTAAGCCTCGAAGATCGGAGGCTTAAGTTTAAGCCCGCCTATCTCTTGAAACTGTGACGGTGAATATGAAAACGCCAGTTTGAGCCGACTTTAAATTTAAGCCGGCCTAAAGGTTGACGGTACATACGGGCATTAGTATCTCGGAATAACAGTAAAATGACAGCTGACAAGTGACGGACGACAGAGCGGTCCAACAAAACAGCTGATCATGTAAACAAAGAGTTTTGTATATAGGTCCATTTTGTTAATTTTGTATTTATTCTTATAGAATTTGCACTATTTTCTTAAAATTTTAGACGTTTAGACAGTTGTCGGTTTTTTTAATTCTCTTTTCAATTATTATATGTATATTCCAAACGGTAGACTTAAAACCTAATGTAAAATGAGTGACAAAAGTCCCTATTTTCTCAAGTCAAAAGAACAAAGTGCGGAGGTGGCTCAACGATATGAAATGAAACTTTCAGACACAGACTTTCAAACACTCAGAAATAAGTTTCAACCCCTCCGATTTCCCTGCTATCACCAGTATATTTATTGTAACTTACCTAGTGTTAACCAGGAGTTACTACACCTCGCAGGAGATGAAAGCTTTTAAAAGCCTAAATGCCTTCAAATATTTTGAAGCTGGGTTCGTAAGTGGTTATGGAGTACTAAAAATTAAAGATCATAGAGTCCTGGTTGGAAAGGTAAGAACATATTTCATAGACATATTCAGTAGATTATGAATGGGGCTCATGAGGGATATCAATAATTCTGTCCTAAGACAATGGGTGCTATTAGGAATAGCACGCATAAATAGCACATATAAGGAAGCCCTGCAGGGGAAGGGACACATAGTCTTAATTAGGTAGAACATACTAGGGTGACTTTAGATAATATACAGGGTGTTTCAGAGTTGTGGTGACAAAAGCTTAAGCGAGATTTCTCTGCCAAAATAAAGCAAGTGCTTTGTTCTTGAGATACAGTTTGTTAGTTTGAATAAAAAAATACAAATTTATTACTTTATTACAGATGACAAATTCTGATTCTGATGAATATATCATCCCAGTCATGATGATCCCATTGAGCTTTTTTCACTGTGATAATAGACTAAGGTATTCAGTCATAAATTCAAGAAAATATCCACAAAGTATGTAACTTAATATTAAAAATATAGAAACTAAAAGTAGCACTTGCAAGCTCAATAAATGTAAGTAATTATCAAGGGCTATCGAGTTTGGCATCAATTTTGCATTAATGTCATTACTTTGGTATTGTGTATAAAATTTGAAGTAGTGGTTTACTCCTCACTAATTATCATATTAATATCCTAAGAATTAAATATTTCTTACTTATATTTCAGGTGAAGCACTCACAAAAGATGAATCTGCAGCCACTAGAAGTGTGGATTATTTGCCAACAAGACGGTAGTGTGATTTCAGCCCATTGTACATGTATAGCAGGTCTTGAGGAAGTTTGCAGTCACATAGGGGCTCTGTTATATGCAGCTGAATACATAATGACATCAAAAGTTAACTCCTCATGTATAGATAGTCGGGCTATGTGGAAAGTTCCAACAACCTCAAAACTTGAGTATACAGAACTAAGAGAAATATCTTTTTCAAAGTTTTTTAATTATAAATCAAAGAGTGATACACCAGTAGTGTCACAAGGTGAATTATGCAATGCATTGCAAGAATTAAAAGATATTGGTACTAGTTCAGTACTGATGATGTTAACTGAACCTTTGTCCCTTGAGTTTGCTCAAAAACAAGCAGTAAGTGATCTAGTGATTCCAAACCCCTATACAAACTTACATCAAGAGGAATTTGAACTGAACAATTTAGAGCAATTAATAAACTTGTGTTTGTCTTTTGCATGAGGAAGTAGTAATGACTAATGACGACTGTGAAAAAATCAGAGAAGCCACAAAAACCCAAGCATTATCAGCCATCTAACTCCATCTAACTCATTGCTAAGGTTAATTAAATCCATATGTTATCCTTTGGAATTGAAGTTTAAAACTCAAGTAACAGAATGGGACAAAAAGCATGAAAAAACCACTCTTTTGGTCTACAAATCAGAACAATCCAAAAGTCATGAAAATGTTATACAAGAGAGTGTAGGCTTCTGCATCAACCCAAGTTACTCAAATTTTGGAGCTTCACCTGATGGATTTGTGTCCTGTACATGTAGCGGCTTAGGGTGTGTTGAAGTAAAGTGTCCTATTAGTGTTTGTGAAAGTTCTCTCAAACAATTTGCTATGAAGTCAGGAAGCTGTTTAATAGTGACCAAAGAAGGCATAGAATTGGAAGAAGCACAATTATTACTTTCAGATACAGCAACAAATGGCTATAACTGGAAGAAATTAGCAAAATAACATCATCATATTTTCAACCCTGTATTATTTTAACTGAAACACTTACCTACTCTAAACCTACTCATAAGTAGGTAGTACAAGGACAGATCTACTCAAATTAGCTTCAATCAAAGAAATCCATTGGTTCATTTAAGAGTTGCGCTCTCTCAAACTTGGTGCAAAAATCAAGTGTTGCAAAGCAATTGACCAGCAGTGCTTGCTTGAAAGTGCGTTTCTTGGTTCAGACCATCACACAGGTTGTAGGATAGTCCAGCTTTTGCTGCTTGAGTATAGTAAGAATGGACGTAAATTGTGGAGTCACCTGCATACATTGTAGTTTGTTGGTAGTAGGTTTGTAGTAGGGATAACTGCAATATATAGGATGGGTAGTTGAGGGAAAAGGACTGTACTTGTGTGACGCCTGCATTTATATTTTAGGGCATAAAAAGTGCAACTTCTACTTTGACTTGAAAGATGTGTTTTTTTTATGTAGGTGTGTATCGAGCACTCTAGATTAGGAATATCAAATATGTAACTTTTGGTCAAGATATTAACTTACAATTGATTGGAATATCATGATGGCAATGAGCTGTCTTACCACTTAATCAAGTGATTTTAAATAAGATGTTTTTCCTAGTAAAGAAGGTATTTATGTACCTATATGTATAATGTAAGTACATTATTGTGTCTTCATCAATAATTATTATTCTTGAACAACCGAAACTGAAAGAAAGACATATCATGTAGCCAGTGAAAGAAACATATGGTATTAAATCTGTCAAACTATCTGCTACATGACTACAGCTTCAATTTGACATTTTTTATATTTATGAATACCTAGTAGGTCATGGCGAAGAGGGAAGACAGTGACAAATTGTATCTAAAGCCATTCTCCTTAAAACTCTATGCAGAGTTATTGTATCAGAATTTTTCTTTGAAATTATCATTATTAAATTAGCATAATACTAAGTATAGGGCCGTACCTATATGTTTCAAGTGGAAAACATGTGTGTACGTGGGATGTTTAACTAAACATTAAAAATGTTCTTTTCTTATTGAAGTGAATAAAGCAATGAAGATGAATTACTCAACTTTTGATTTTATTTCACAGAGTATACCCATTTCTGTATTTGCTTTTTTTACAATTAATATCAATGCAATAATTATTTTACTATACCTTCCTAGGTATTTATCCTATTTATTCCTAGGTAACAATGGAAAATTGTGACAGTCTAGGTCTTGTTATTAGCTTATTGTGGTAATTGATTTGATTTGATTAGATTTTCTTTTTTCGACTGCAGGCATGGGAAGTCGCCTTTTCAAACCCTCATTTGAGATTAGAAAGTGTTTTTACAATTTTTCTGCTCTAAAGCGGTTTCACTTTCTCCTTGGACAATCTTAGCACCAGATCATGTGGATAATTTGCCACAGAGTGGACCCTACCCTGTTTTTTGAGCATATTTCGTGCCTTCAAATTGTTCAAATATTAATATATTCAAGAAAAAGAAATTATTTCTCTAGGTAGGGTCATGAGATGTTATAATAATCATATTTAGTAATATGCATAAATTATTTTAAGTCATGGTTATGCTGAAATGTTTAAGAGATCCCTCAGTTTTTTGCTTCAAATCACAATAACGCAATTGCTAGAGTAAGCCCACAAGTTCTTTGTCTTCTTTGCTGGTCTACGGAGCCCCAGGGCTTCAGCAAACTTGTTTTACAAGTTGTCCAAAACAAGTTTGTCCACTGAAATGTTTAAAGAGTCTCACTTTTTTTCGTTTCAAATCAAAATATCAAGTTGTTCGTTGTTCGCCTTTCTTGTTGGTCCTTGTGGAGTTCTTAATATTATTTTTGTTTTGTGTGTAATAACTCTAAGTAATAACAAATTCAATAATATTTATCTGCAGAAACAACAAACAAATCGCATAAAAAGAGGGGGTTAAATTTATGACAGAAATCTATATTTGTCGTCCGTCACTCGTCAGCTGTCATTTTACTGTTATTCGGAGATACTAAGTCAGAAAAAGCTAAAAACGAGATTTTTTTTTTCATTCTGAGATAATAAGTCAGAATAATGATTTTTCGGAGTTAATAAGTCAGAGAAATCGTTTTTCGGAGTTAATAAGTCCGAAAAACGGTTATTCTGACTTATTAACTCAGAGAAACCATTATTCCGACTTATTATCTCAGAATAAAAAAAAAAAAAATTATGTGGCCCTTCTACGCCTTCGTAGATTTATATGCAGGAAGGCAGATTTTTTCCATTTACGTCAATGTAATTTTTTGAGGTTGTTTTACCACCAAGTTCGATGACAGATGACAAGTCACGTGCTGCACGAAACCAATTGTCAATCGTGATTTGACTTGACAGACGTCAATGTCAAATAGAATTAGGTTATAATAATTATTAACATTTAGTTATTAAAAAGAACTTTGTAATAATTATAAAGTAATTATAAGTATAAATTAAATAAAACTAAGAATTATTTATAAACAGGAATGGAGAAACCAACGTTACTCATATTTTTTTTATGTTTAAAGGCCAGTGTTTTTTTTAGCAATATAGTTGTGAGTATCTCACATCCACCTCAGATTTTCCTTTTTAAAAATGTATCATTTTAGAGCTGTTTAGAACAAGATAGTTCAGTATTTATAAAGCTTCAGCATGCTTTGAATGGTGGCCCTAATCCATTTTTTACTGAGCGGGGAAACATTACAATTCATAGTTTAAGATTGAGACAGGCTATTGTAAGTCAGAATGGTCTGACTGAAGAGGAGAAGACACAATTACAGGTAAACAAAAAAAAAAAAAAGAGATGTAGCAGATAATAGTTTTTAAGACAGCCAAATTGGGCACAGGATGCTTATTGTATGTCAAGAGCTTTGAGAGCAGTTAAACTTTGTTATTTCATAGTTTTTTGTATTTTTGTATCACAAATAGTTTCTGAAATAGTAATTTGAAATTTTTTGCAATTTTTACATTTTTCAAATATTTTGAAAACAAAACCACAAAAACTTTGCAATCATTGTGTTTGTTGCTTATGTAAAATATTTGAATAAACCCAATTTGTGAAATCGTGCCAACCATTGCTACATGCAGCTACACTACAATGTGCATAGTTGATCAATGTAGCAATCAATCTGTCTCTGCTCATTATATGATGAAAACTTAGTGTGGTAACACCAAGTGGGTTTATGCTCTAATCTGACCCTCCCCTCTAACTTCCTTCTCCAGGAGAATTAGTAAGAGTTTTGCTCTTCTTCATGCATTTCTTCAACTCATCGCATCCTATAAGGTGGTGCGGTGTGGCGCCATCTAGGGCTCAAAGTTTTTTGGATGAATGTGAATCATTTATAAATGCGCCACCATGAAGGAACTGATGACTTTTGAAATCATCTTTACTGCCTAAGCGTTTTTTGCGACATTTTTTATCTCGGAATTAGAAACAAAAGTTGAAGTCTCCCTATGAATAAAATAAATTATGTACTTTTAGACCTCTTAAAAAAAAACATGCCACTGTTGGAAAGGGGGGTTTTGTATATATTAAAATTCTGGTTACTGTTAGTCCACAACTCGATTTAAGTTCGGTATATCTACTACCTTACAACCCTGAGTGATAGAAAATATCACTGCTTTGTCAAAATCATTGCAGCTGCAGCAGCTAGTGTACTACCAGTAGTGACTTTTGCTCTGTTTTTCTGCTAAACTAAGCATTGACAAAACTAAGACATTTCTGTTGTCTGTTAAAAATTGAATTTTTGATTTTATATAAAACTTTAATTTTTTGCAAATTAAGGTGTTACAAAAGTAGTTGCTGCTACTTCAGGAGTAATGAATTCTATACCTTAATACTTAACATAAGATCCCCAATTTTTAAAATCATCTGTTAACAAGTGAATTGATATGTAAAAAAAAGTAAATTTAAAAGATGATGTGTGAAAGTAAAAAGAAGAAAATAAAAATTTGTTGGCGATAAGGGCCTCAAATGCTGAAATTAGTTTTTTCTGTCTCAAACAAACAAGTATAGGTAGAACTTTCCTTATATTTGAGATATGCAATTTGAACTACTCTGTACTTGTGGATGAAATTATTGCCTTGTATAATTTATATACAGAGTGCTTCAGAAAGGTGCTGACAAACTGTAGGAAGCTATAGAGGACGCCAAGTCATCCAACTTTTACTTATAAATACCTATCTGCAAACGGTTTGTTTCAAGATACAGGGTGTCAAAGAAATATTTTTCTCTGAGTTTTGGTTATATTTCAGGAACTAATGCACGACTGAATTTTTGTACACGTTTTACCATTACTTGGAGGTACTTTATGAGTGCTAGAGCGCACTTTTTCATGTGCCAGTGCAGTACATTTTGAGGTGGCTTGGAATTGGTCTGTTTCTAAGTCTACGCCCCTGGAAAAAATGCAATTTGGCACCTCATACCGAAAAGCCAATATTTTCTACACAAAAAAAGGTACTCTTAGTCTCAAGCGCTAATGTGTGCTACTTTTGAGTTAAATGTTATTTTTTTTCAAGCGGACTAAAAGTACGTCATTTGTTTTCTCCATACGCACACCTAAAGTGGGATTTCTAATTCTGAAACCAAAAAAGTAGCAAAAAAGTCCTAGGCAGTAAAAGTAAAGTCAAAAGTCACCGCTACTGTCATGGGGCGCATATATAAACAATTTTCATTCACCAAAATTATTTGAACACTAGATGACACCAGATAGACCGATCTGAGTGTATTGCCATCTTTACACTCTTTCTGAAAAAACAAAGGATAGGAATACTCTCAGAGCGCTCGAGAGCACCAACCGAAACCGTTATTAGTCGAAATCGCATAGATTCTCGAATTCTGAGTTCGTCTGTTAAATGTCATGCGCGTCATCATATTTATCTGACAATGTGATTTTTATTAATTTAGTATTGATAATAATGCTACAAATTTTTAGTTTACCATAACCATTGGTTATGATTTAATACCATTACAACTATTAAACATTGAAAACCACCATTCTAACACATTCTATTTATTTTACAAATGATATACACTAATTGGGTGAGTACCTAGACCCGCTTAAACAGGATGAGAGAAAATTGCAAAACTGAATCACTCTGAAATAGACATCTTAGTTCCTGCATGCTTGAAAAAAAAATAGTATATGTTACTCGGAGTAAAAGTGGGTCTTTTTGTGCTTTGCCCAGTTGCAGGCCTCAGCTTCGCTTCGGCCGTCAATCTCTGGGCTCAGCACGAAAAGACCGACTTTTACTCCGAGTGACATAATCTACTATTTATGATGAAAAAGGTGGGTGAAACAACAAAAATTGTTTCTTATTATTTTTATTTAACATAGCTTAATATTGGTCAGAATAAAAAAAATTGTTTTCTAAGTGCAGGATTGTTATTACCCTTTTGATTGAAACCAATAACAATTTAATTTTTAAAATATCTCTTAACACTCAGTATCTCAAAAAAGGTGGATGACTAGTGCCCGTATAAATACGGGCATAACCTTTTCCTATAATTCCTTAAAGTTTGTCAGCACTTTTCTGAAACACCCTGTATACTTTTTATGAAAATATGATCACTTATGTCAGAAATTGACAACAAAAATGACCGATTTTACTTAAAAAAAAATATATTAATTTAATTTTACAGAAATTGTCTGCTGGCAATGATTTATATAAAGTTAGAGCTATCGCAATTGGACAAGATGGTAATGAGCGAACATTCCTTTCTTCAGTTAAAGCCGTAAGTAGAGATAATAGATATAACATACTATTGCATATCTATCCTTATATTTTGACTAATCTTTATAGTGCATGTTAGTTGAATCTGAATTAGATGACAAATTTTCAATTTCTCTCGATTATGTCGGGAGAGTAATTGGAGTTACCAGTGTCATAGCTTCGAAATCAACCTGCGAAGGATCAGATGTTCCATTAGAAAAATTCAAGAATGAATTCACTACAACTGTCTACGTAAGGCATACCGAAAATGGAGTTTTGTAAGTGGGACTCAGTTTATATGCGGAACTATTTTTTATAACTTGTTATTGGACCCTTTTAGCCCTGACACTGCTTCGTACATCCAAAAACTGGAAAGAGAAAGGGAAGCCCAGGCGAAAGGCGAAGTAAAGGAGAATAAGTCATTTTTAGCTAAATATGTGAGTACACAGACTAGAGACATCAAAAATATTTTTTGTGCTTGAGATACCGACTTTGTTAGGGATTTATAAAATTTAGATTGAACATAGGAACAGAATTACTTATTTTTTATTTGACTTTGACACATTATTGGGAGCCCTTGTATGTCCATAACCTTACAGTAAAAACAGTATTCAAATTGGCTGTGCAATGTCAAGCGAAAAAGATGGAGTAACAAATGTGTCATCAATTTTTGTTACTCAATCATTTTCGGTTAAAAAAATCGTAAGAAACTTGATGATTGTTTCTATTGACCAGTGGTATGTAGGTACTAAAAGAATCAATAATTATTTTTAGTGGATGTACATTGTACCAGTGGTGATTATAATGATAATATCGAGCGCTAACAATCCCGACGCTCAAGGAGGGGGTGGAAGTGGACAATAGCATGTATAAAAATATTTTTATGTGTGTTTGTAGTAATTTAATTTTGAACGAGTAGTTGTTAATAAAGTGAGAACGTACTTCAATAATTCCCTATTTTATCCCATATGTAGAAGTTTTATTCCACTTAATAGCAATGAAAAATGTACCTATATCTTGTTTTATTTTGCCCCCTGATACTTAACTTAACTCAATATCAGAATACTGAGCGCATGGGAACACTCCCATGTGGGCAAGCATTCCAGCAAGCGCAGTAACATACTAAAGTCTATTCAAATCGAAGCAGGCGTTAAATTAAACACAAAAAGCTCTACAGCGTCATTAAAAAGGTGATTGCCAAATGGTTTACACGGACATGTCCGAGGTGACCACTACTAAAAGTGATAACTCTCCAGAATTTTTTTTTTTTAGTTTTTGAAGGAGACCCTCTATATATTCAGGATAAAATTAAGTCACCAAACTTGAACAGGGGATCCTTGAGGGAAAAATAATACTGATCATTCATATCAGTATTATAAACATATATAGAGAAATGCGCTCTAATTACTGAGCTAAGCGTCTTTAAACAGAGGAGTTAAAGGCGGAGCGTTAGAACGTCGTCGATGATATGGATCAAAATTTGCGAGCCCATCTGTGATAAGTGATTCTTTAAGACATATTGTTAATCCAGTCGATAAGTAACATGACTTATTTATTCTCTTACTTATCTTCTAGTTTTACCGACATAGTATACAAGTTCAAAATTGCACCCTTTCGAACGGCCTTAATACAAAAATCTTTCCCTTTCTGAATTGTTTTATCAAGGGAGTTCGAACAGCATTCGGAAGTTTATTCGTGTTATGTTGTTTAAAACAATCTCAGGGGTTTTTTTTTCACAAGTAATTTCTGGGATTAATATTGCCACAAATAAAATTGAATATATCGGAATCAGAAACAAAACCGAAAATATCGGAAATTATTATTCTTATATTTCCGGAATTAAGCTTTCTGTGGGTTTTGCTAATGACACAAGATCTTTTATATTTGTGAAATCACAAAATGAAATAATCATTTCATTTTAGTTGTAGGTAGGTACTTGCAGTTCTGCAATTAATCCTTTTTCATAACAGCATATTTCCTATTGGATAGAAAAGTCCATTATAACAACAACACATTTGCTTCAATTTTAGCAACATGCTTTGTGGAAAAGAGCATTAAAGCACACGAACTATCGCATAGTAATGCGAAAGCTCGTGCCATGGTCTCCTGAAATTAAATTTAATGGCTGACCTTTCTTTCTCAAGAGGGCATAGTAAAGAAATAAAAAACGAACCGATGCATACCCACTCATGATATTATGATTAACCTGGCAACATTTCACAAATAAATTTGTTAAAATTGTAACCTCCATTATTTTTTATAAATGCACCATTTCGGTTTTTCTAAAATTTCTCGAAAACCTGAATGTTAGAGCTCTACACTTACCCCTTGCTTAGGGGTATGTAGTGTAGAGTTGTTCGACGGGGTAAACATTGACCTTGCAATTTTAAGTGGATAGGGGGTCGTGTGATACCTCGTTTTGAAGGTCGTATCAATATCTATTCCTGTGCCAAATTTCATGTAATTTCATCGAGTCATTTTAAAATAGCGACCAATTAAACCTTATTAAACAAATTTGTAAACCACATGCTTTAATTTAAGGGGGTTGGTTGCAGCAAAATGATTTTCTTTATCCTGTCTTAACCTATTCAATTGCGCCATTTTAATACATCACAACTGTTAGATAAATATTGTTTTTTTTTTAAATAAACAATGTCCTTTAAGTAATTTATTAAACAAAATAATAATAATCACTAATATAAAAAAAATACACACAGTAAAACAACTTCTTCTAAGCTTACAAATATTGAAAATGTTGACCATTAACTTTCATGCAGTAGTATGAACATGTTTCAAATTGATTTGACGTTTTGAAGAATTCGGGTGTAATTTGACCACATTCGTATATGATTCTTTGACGGAAGTCTGGTAACGAGGCAAGCGCCGTAGCACAAATTTTTGATGTCCCCAGAGGAACAAGTCTAGAGGTGATAAGTCAGGGGAACGTGCAGGCCACTCAATCGGTCCCTTTCTTCCAATACATTGATGCGGAAACGTGACATCCAAGAATTCTCTTATAGGCATAGCAAAATACGGCGGAGCATTAAATCTATAAATAAAATATTTATCGTGATATATATGTATATCTCTACACACACAAAAGGCCAGTATTCGCAGTGCGTTCTTCCATACTGCCTATGAACATACTACACATTACCATTTTGACAAGTGAATGGTGTATACAGGTGAATACCGTTTATTATGCCAGTTAATCCTACCCAGCCCATCCCTCTCTATCCAGTAGGTAAACATCCCTAAGGTACTTCCTTAGGGTTTCTGTAGAGGAATTAATCATCCTATCGATAAAGGAGGCGTTCAAACACAAGATCTAAATTCTAGATTCTAAAAATTATGTGGAGCCCTGTTCAACACCAGAGACAACTTAAGGCTGACCCTGTTGAAGTTATGTTGGAATTTTCTACAGCAACATTGTGGCTTCTGGCTCTGGTAAGGATAAGGTCCATCCGACGCCGACTCGTCGATTCTCTCGTTGCGTCCTAGTGGCTTTTTTGCCTCACCCCAGATGCTTAATGTGCCATGTCTGAGGCCTTACAAGTACGTTCCCTCAATGCCAACTTCGGTTGAAGCCAGACTCATACCAACTCCTGGCTCCTTGCAATTTCGCGACGTATATTCTTCCGCAAAACTTTTTTCCCAGTTTGTAACGCAGTAAAGAACAATTTCTACGACCACTAAACAGAACGCGACTAGGCCCAACACTTCACTCGCAGAAAACTTTTGACCACTCGCATTGGCAATATCACTGACTGTGCCACTATTTCCCACTTGGTTCACAATAACCTCTTCCTTGGATTGCTTCGCCCCCATGCTTAAAGCAACCTTTGATTTGATAGACAATAGTAGGCAACTTTCTAGCAACACGTAACTGGCAGGGTCGCCATATGACGTACTCCCCTTAGCTTACGTCTGGGAAGTCAGGAATCAGTTCGATATACGAGTACAAAAATATACAAAATACAGAAAACGATACACAAAAAAGAGACAATCAGGTGAAAAACAGACATCAGGTGTTGCTAACTACCAAGTTTATTCAAGATTGCTTTTTTCAACCAGGTCTCCCCGAAAATCCCCATTACATTATATTATATTTTCTAGTACATCTAAATTTGTATAACCTATTAAAAGAGTGTGTTAAAAGAGAACCCTTTTAATCCTTAAGTAAGTACCTAACACCGAAGATTCCCCACTCCAGCCACATTTTCAGTTCCAGCTAACCCTATTGTGTCCAGCAGAAAACACTTCAAAGAGTTCACTATATAGAGCGCTACTCCTCCCCTAGAGGGGGTCATTTCCCTAGTCTTTGTGTCATTTCGTAATAAGTTATAGCCATTTATATTGATAGAGGAATCTGGGTAGTCTTCAGCCAACCATGTTTCCGCCAGAGCAAAAAAACATGAAATTTCTCCGAAAGAACTAATTCTTTTATGTCACATGAGCTACCACAGCGTAGCCAACAAAAAATAATTCTAACCTGACATTGACGGCGAATGATCTTGGTCTATTTTCTCTTCTTGTTGGGTCAGTTTTTGTGGTAAATCATCCTTCTTTGTACTGTTATTTAATCTTGGCAAAAAAATGATTTAGTTTGCTTAATGATGCTTACAACTAACATTAGTTGTAAGATTCATTTTTCAGCACGATAATTATTATTTTGCTGGACATATTTCAATTCCTGATATAATTGTTGATATAAACTGATATTTTTTTTTCTAATAACGTTGAACTTATGCACGTATTAAATTACAAAAACATTCAACCACCGTGAGATCACTTCCTATTAACACGTAGAGTTGCCACAAGTCAGGTACCACTTAAAATACTGCACCTGCTCAGCAAAAACCTGTCAAGTGAATCTGACAGGCTTATGCTGAACAGGTAAGCAGTATCGTAAGTGGTACCTGACTAGTGGCAACTACTCGTGTTAATAGGAAGTCATGTAACGGTGGTTGAATGTTTTCTTAATTTAATAAGGGCATAAGTTCAACGTTATTAGAAAAAAATATCAGTCTATATCAACAATTATATCAGGAATTGAAATATAAAATAAAAAATACGACATTCTATTTAAAAAAATGTCAAAATGTGCCGTAGCGCTTTTATTTGATGTTCAGTTGTTTCTCATGAATCATTTTTGGATTCACCGGTAAAGAACATAACAAATAGCTATTTTGTTTTTTCCTATCAGTTAACCCATTCCGAAAAAAACTGCCCTGTTCAGTCCTCGTTGGATGACCCTGTATATGGAATTTGGCAACATTTATTAAGTTAAAATGTAATGTTTAGATTTGATCTTGCTCAGAATTATGGAAATTTAATATAATAATACTCTTCAGACACCGGCTTATGCAGACATCCTCGGTGTGCATGGCCTCATTACCCATCAGCGTATTTTATATGGTTATACAACAATAATTATTTACAATCAATAAATAGCAGTGTAAACGAGACAATAAAAAAAGTACTTAATAAACGGCACTTGCCAGTGCCACTACGCTATTTAGTTCAACAATTATATCTGTGTCAAGGCAGATAAAATCAATTTTGGATCTGAGCCCTGTTTCCATCACTTCGCGCGCTTGCAAAATTCTGCATATTATTATCTTGTATAATATCGTTTACGCTTGTTAAACAAGTTTCTACTGCAAATTAACGTCGAAATTATTATGTGCCTTGTTGTGTACAGAAGAAAGACATAACTGCTTGCCTGCATAAAATAGTAATAGTGTGAACTCTATGGAAAAACGTAGTGGCGTGTCGATGGCTGAAACTTGGTGAAATGAATGAATTTTTAAGCATTCGCTTCATACGTATGGAATATTTTTTCGTGAATAAATTTTGTTTAAATAATGAAATATAGAGAAAATTGGTAAGTAAAAACTAATGTAAATGCTTTTACATTTTTTTCGTTGTAAAGCATGAATAGTAGGATACCATCATCAGTGGAACCTTCCATTTCTTATTAAAACATAACGCACGACAACAATAATAACCGTGGGCACTTACTAGAATTCTGAAGTAATGACTAACAATTCAATGACACATATATTTACATTAGCAATGTGATGGTTAAATTCTTATTGTAAACTGTTTCTCATATCATGCAACTTCAGTATAAATTTGCAGTCGCACACATCGAAACGTCGCGTAAGTGCCATATTATTATTTTATTACCGCAAAGTAGAAATATTTTCGCATACGTCATGACCACCTTTATCTTATCAGTGTTTTTCATCCAATAGTGATAAACCTACCTACACGATCACCCTTTACACGGGCCATGAAACACACTTCCAGTGTATCCTGCACCGGTGTTCTGTGATCCGTGATTGTGTTTTACACGACTGCATTTTACTATATCAATTTTGGTGACACAACCTGGTTAGTACACATTTGTTAAGTGCATTGTGCTCTTGATTCCTATTGATTTTGTTTTGCGTGTGTGTGTGTGTGTAGGTATTTACCATATTGGTTGATCTACTTCTGCTTAAGTTCAGCATTTATAATTTGGTTTGTGTCTACGTGCGGAAGGTCAACTGCTATCAGGCGGCATTGGTAGATTTAAATAATTCACGCTATTTCAGGTATTATCTATATACTGGTGCTTTAGAACCATAACCATTTTTTTATGACAAGGAAAGATATAAATAGAAAAAAGAATATCTTCAATGGAAGATTTGTAAATATAACAGGTAGTGTTCGATAGAAAAAGACGTCAAGTTGGCTGTGAGCTCTTGAAAGAAAGGGAAGAAGTGACAAAAAAAATCTTTCTTTCCACTTCGTTGGGAATAAAAGGTCACTTTTTTTTCCGGACGAATAAAAAGTACACTTCTACTCCTTCCGAGAAAAATTCACTTATTATTGTCTTCAAGTAAGCGTTAGAAATCTGACTTTGACATTTTTATCGTATTTTCTCAACATGTGCTGAAAAGAGATGGGTATAAAAAAATGAAGATTTCAGATGTAACGAGATGCCAGGAATAAGCGAATGGGGTGTATATGTAAACAATACGACACTTTTTATCTCCCGGGATAAAAATTCCGCCTGTACAAAAATAGCAATAATCTGAATGGATTATATTTTTTATGATTTGGCGTTTAAAAAGTCGTATACCAAGTGCAGGAAATAGTGCTTATACCACGGGCGTAAATGGTGTTTTTATCTTTCAGTCCTCTTTGGTCAAGATTTGCGGAGATTGGCACGGTTCTATTGGTCGAGCTAAAAAATTCGCAGCGGGATGTAAAGACCCACTTTTATGTCTTGATATAGGTATAATAGCCTATTATACAACAAGCATTTAACGAGAGAATAACGCGAGTAGAATACTATACTTTATTCACGACCAAGATTCCAGGTTTTCTCAAATTGCTGCTACAAAGGTAATTCAAAATTTTTGAAATCACGACTAGTTCACGACGTTCTAGTCGCCCCCGCATGTTCATTTCAATGCTACGAATGTGGACGGCAGATTACTTAATTCTATGGCTTATTTTAAGTATTTTTCAGTGAAAAGTACATTTTTTAGTGAAAAAGAGACACTGTAACCTACATTTGTCTCAATATATCCTAATAGAAGAATAATTATTTGAATGAACCAGTGGTAACTACCGATTTCATGTTTAGGGCGGTTTACTTTTTGAGTTGCTAGTTGCCTACGACATGTTTCGTTTGCATGACAACTCATTATTCACAAGTGAATAAAGATTGGCATTGATCTTGAGAATGTACAAGAATAATGTGATTATAGTATGGTCGTGGATACACAACTATTACTTGTATTACTGCATCTTTTCTCTCAAAAATTCAAAACTGATTTCTGTTGAACATTTTCAGTTGATATTATGCAGGTACTTACCTTTACATAAAATAAAGTATTTAACTTTCTAAAACAGGTATAGTTCTTTTTGTTTTTTTTTTGTAGTCCTCATATTTTTCTGTTCCTTTTCCTCTCTTTTTTGTTTCGGATTTGGCATATATGTCTATTTTATGGTGCTGTAGTTCTAGTATGATTTCCTGGGCTTTTCCACTGAATGATCTTACGTCCCACATCCCAGCCTTATCTGCTTTTTGTGTTTATTCCGCCTCATTTTCCTTGTTCTCGCTTGTGTCGTCAACAAGGTTCGTCCTGTTCCGAGTTAATGCTTGGGTTCTATGAGCATGGCGGTTATTTTATGGAGGGTAGGTTGCTAGCCTTGCCCTCCAACCGTCCTCCTTTAGCCTGAGCTACTCAATTCACCCAGTGATACCCCAGGCGGAGTTAGGAGATAACTTACTAATAACGATAATATATAAAATGGAAACTAAAAGACTGTCAATTTGCTAACTATGGAAATAAAAAGATTATAATTATATGTCCGACTTGTTATGGAATACACATTTTCGTCTACTATTTAAGTACATGTTTTTCAATTTTTAATAAATATTCTCTATTATTTTTCGACTTAAGCATTGAATTTTTTATAAATTTGTCAAGATTTTTTAAAAAATAAGTGTCAAAATTTTATAACTTTGACATATAAGTACATTGATAGTTTTTAATCTGAGTTACATTTTACTTTTTGTAACTAGTTTTGTAAAGTAAAATATTTTCTAACTGGGTGACTAAATAACATATTACGTACCAAGGGACTAAAGTAGGTTTGCTTAAAGGTGGTAGAAAATGATGTACTATTAAGCGAAACATATTGGGCTTCCATTGTCTTTATTGAGTTTTTTTACACGACGTTTTGACCAGTCGAATCTCTGCTCGGTTTTAAGTTTAACTTGAAACGGTGGATGTCTCATCAAAGTGAGTACACCTTGAAGTGACCTTCAAAACGAGGTGTCACTCCATCTTTTGTTTTTATTTAAAGTTTCGAGGTTAATGCCGCCCCTTGGGAGTTCAGTTTATGGCGTTGAAGCTGCACTAAAATTTGTTCCCCGTAAAAGCTAGAGTAAGATGTGTTCGAGCAATTTTTTATGTCATTTGGGGGAAAAACGGGGTGGATCCTTTTCGATGGGCCGCCCTGTATATAAAATAATAGAGAAATTTTATACTATATATTATTAATTAGGTACTATATAAGAGAGTTTTATAGTAGCTATGTAGTGTCAGTAATTAAGCAAAGTTAAGCAAAATTAGAACACAGTGTTCTATTTCAAAAATTTAATGTGGGATCTAGGTATACAATGTCACCTTCCTCAGAAACATCTTTAAATACTTGATTAAAAAAAACTAAATTACTTATTTTATATAATAATGCTTCTATTTTTATGTCTGTCTTTTATTAGCCAGACAATTTTTATTTCCATAGAACAATAAATTGCCAATTTGTTTTAAATTTTAACTTATTTAGGGTTTGATAAGAGCAATCTATTTCAAACAGATTAGTTGTTTCGAGATATTGAAACCTCGATATCTAGAAATCGCCGACCTTTCTTCTTGTTATACAATATCTATATCTGTATGACAGTGAAACGTATTATTTATGTATCTATCGTAATATATCTAGTTTTTTCCTAGTAATTAGTCGTTTTACAAGTATAAGTTATTAATGAGATTTCGCTTTACAACTGGTTTATTTGTTAAAAATTGCCACCAAGGCCAGTTTTCCTTTAAAGGCTTAAGTTTTAGCTCGTTTATGTGCTAATTGTTTATGTGATAAATCGTAACTGCAGTAAACAGTACTTAGGTACTAATACATGAATAACGACCGGATTTAGTAGGTATGTAATGTTTCTTGTCAATTCTGAATACAGACGAGTTTAATTATGGAAAAAAAATCCACTTACAGCTGCCAGTTATAACTATGATGATTTGGGACTGATGAATGAAACTTTGTCCATGTAAATAACTCTAATTATTTTATAAACTAGATTCCAATAATGATTCGTTAAGGATATAAAGAGTGTTAATTTAAAAAAAAATGCAAATCAAAACATTTTTTCGTATTTGAATGAATTTGTGTGGGTATTGATAGTCAGGAGAAGCATATATTCACTTTGTAGTAATAATAGTTAGATAGTAGATATGATGAACAACCTTTTAAGTTTCTAAAGATGAGCTTAGATGCGTCAAATATTATTTGTTGACTATCCACCCACTTTTTGTTGTGACTAACAACATACAAACAACACACCTAAACGGTGGAAAAACAGCAAGTCTATTTATGGATATTAACAAGGCCTTTGACAGCGTCTGGCACAGGGGTCTCCTGTACAAACTTTACCAACTTCAAACACCAAAATACTTACTTTTTACTATTAAAAACCTACTTGAAAACAGACAACTAGGAGTGCGAATTGATAACACCCTCTCTTTCCCTTTTTCTCCTGAACAAGGACTCTCTCAGGGTTCGCCGCTTTCACCCTTGTTTTATAACGTGTATTGCCATGATATATACAACTATCATCTTCCCGATAGAGACCACCTAGACAAAACAGCTTATATACTACAATACGCAGACGACAGAGCGCTCATTGTACACGACAAGACCACTAAAAAGGCAGTGGAAAGACTGCAGACACTAATGAACGACACAATGGCCAGTTTCTATAAATGGAGACTAACACCAAATGCTACAAAAAAACAACTCCTTCTTTCAAACCACCAAATTAAAGCAGACTCCCCAACAATAACAGCAGACGTTCACACAACCGAACCAAAAAACGACATAAAATACTTGGGAGAAACAATCGACAAAAAATTTAAATTTACTAAACACGTGCGAAATACTAGATTGGAAATAATTAAAGGGACAAAACACTTTCGATCACTGACATACAAAAACAAAGGATTAGCACAAAAACGCCTATAAAAATATACAAATCCATTTGCAGGCCACTGTTAGACTATGGACACCTGCTAAGAAGAGTAAATGCGCCAGAGAATACTAAACAATACAAACAAACAACAGAACAAATCGCACTAAGAATGATAACAAAGATAAGACACCCCGAAAACCCGCTGCCCAATCCTTCCAACCAACTACTTTATGAACGCACACACATGACAAAAATAAGAGAGAGACTGATACAACTTCAGACTAAATGGAAAAACAACCCACACAATATGACTCTACTGAACCCACTTTGCTTAACAAGACAAAATAGACAGTCCCGCTTCGTTTTCCCAACAACCACCTTAATGGAATATTTCCAAACATAAAAAGGCCAGGCGCAAAAATGAGCCGCTTTTCTTCCTTCTCCTAAGTTGTATGTAATGTGTATATGGAATTGATTTGTATAATATTGTAACATGGGCAGAAAGACCAAATGGTCGATAGCCTATTTTCCTGGAAATAAAGATGTTATATATATATTATTTGTTATCCCAGGAATTGTTTTAAAATTTTTATCACTTTACAGATTACCGAAAAGCATCATCGAGTTTATAAAATTAATTATGATCTAATCGAATAATAGTACGGAGCAATTGTTATTTCAGATACAAAAAAATAATATGGCTAAATTATTCGTCGTTCTGGGATCTGTTGTACAGGGACATCATTTTAAGTCGCTCACCCGATTAGCAGCTTTTCTGTTAAACTTCATAAAATGTTGATAAATGGGGGTCGTATAGCATCTAAGGTCGACCTCGGTCCCTGGGTTAGGGACATTATTGGCTGTTTGACAGCTACGACGCAATCTTGATATTTTTTTAATCAAACCATACATATATTTACCTACAGTTTAATAAAAATATACAACTTCGTATATTTGAAGTGAAACCAAGCCAGTTTTCTGCCGAAGTTGTCGCTTCCCACACAGACAGATGGCCGAGATTCGTGCCGTCTGGGGACGACGTTCAGCAGAGTATCAAACTCATTTCTCCATCTGGCAGAGGAACCATTACCAATCCATACCAACCGGTCTCGATCTTATTAGAGCTCATCAGTATGTTATACCTCAAACCTGACAGACTACTTGGTCACAACAAGACCTACTTGGTCTCCTCTCTTGCTCAAGGCACTGTGTATTGTTGCGAACTCGGGGTTCAATAATTCCAGTGTAACGATTTAACACGAAAACACTATTTATTTATTCCACAAATACACACAGGTACAATTCGACTAGTAAATAACTCACTACTTAACACTTTATAGCCTTCTATTATCGCTTCGTACTTTAGCTTACTTATAGCTCGCTTAAAATAAGACTACTCTATTCGGGCGCTCTATGCGCCTTTTATATGCAATTCTAAAATTACAGGAAAACCTAGAAAGTTCTTTATAAGAATTCTTGAATAATCTCACATAAAAAAAGGTTGTAAACAGCTGCCTTCTAGATAAACAGAGCAATAAATCACTCGTGTCAGCCATGACGCAGCGCGGATAGGTCGCGAAGCTCCACCAACCAACACGCGTTGCCCCGCCTCCCATGCGGCGTTGCTGCGAATGGTAACATTTCCCTCCTCCTAAGGCTGTTCGTCCCGAACAGATAGAGTTCCATGGTATCGTGCTAATCGATCCAAATGAACAACCTTCATCTTTGACCTGAGGGTCCGCTGGATCCTATACACCACATCATTAATCTTCTTTATAATTGTAGTGGAAGCCGCGGGAGTTAGCTAGTAAGTCATATCTTGCTTTGGCTCGATCACTGGATATCCGTAGTTTATTCCTGACTTGTTCATGAACATTGTTCAGCCTCTCCTTAAACTCCTCCAAAAAATTCTCAGAGCTGAGCGACTCTTTTTCTGGTGTTCCATACATCAAATCCGCAGGAAGCCTCATTTCCCTTCCGAACATCACTTTCGCCGGAGTATAACCAGTGGCTTCATGCGTAGAGCCTCGATATGCCATCAACATGAGAGGTAGATGTTGATTCCAATCACGCTGATGATCTGCCACCATTTTAGACAGGTAATGTTCCATGGTCCGATTAAATCTCTCTACCATCCCATCCGACTGTGGATGCAAAGGAGTTGTCCTGGTCTTGCGAATTCCGAGAAGTTCCATGACCTTCTGGAAAACAGCCGATTCAAAATTTCGGCCCTGATCAGAATGAAGTTCGAGAGGGACTCCGAATCTGCAGAACATTTCATTTACTAGCACCGTTGTCACAGTCGTTGCTTCTTGATTAGGCAGGGCGTATGCTTCAGGCCATTTAGTGAAGTAATCCATGGCGCCCAAGATGTATTTATTGCCCGACTCAGTCTGAGGAAACGGTCCCTCGACATCAGTTGCTACCCTCTCGAATGGAGCACCTACAGTGTACTGCACTATTCGGCCCCGTGATCTTGTTCGAGGTCCTTTTGTGGCACAAGAAACTTCACACTTGCGGCACCAAGATTCGACGTCTTCATGATAATTCACCCAGTAATACCGCTCTTTAATTGTTGCCAATGTGTTATTGACCCCAAAATGGCCTCCGCTTGTTCCGTTGTGCATTTCCTGTAGTACATCTGATTTTCTGCTACCAGGAACAACCAACTGACTGACTATGGACTTGCCATCCGGACTCTCCCACGCTCTCTTCAGTAGTCCATTTTCTATTTTAAGAGAGTGCCACTGGGCCCATAGCGCCTTCAGGTTTGGATTTTTACCAGCGATTTCTTGCCATTCTGGTCTCTTGTCCTCAGTCTTTGCCAAGAGTATGGGTCCAATATCTGAATCATTCAATTGTTCTTCTCGAAGCGTCTGTGTGGTCCAGCCATCGTTTACTTCCACCGACGTTCTCCTTACAGAAGGAAGTCCCTCACGCTGCTCAGTTCTTTGACAATGCCGACAATCTTCTTTACATGGCCGTCTAGACAATAATATAAAAAGCGCGTATAATACTATACTTTGTCCACTGCTATTGTCTAATAATTACAAATTATAAAATCTTATAGGTATTGTAAAGAAAATAATTGAAATGTCAAAGTGACACTCGCGTTTGACGGCAAAACCGGTGCCACCAGTGCATTTTTTACGCTGCGGCGTTTCATATTGCATTGTTGCCTACTCCTACTGGTTGCCAAGGCAACATATATAACTTAAATGGCGAGCGGGAATAATGATATTATTCCCGCTGTTTCATCTCATATATCCCTCTGACGCTATATGAGCCCTATTTAACTTTAGTCAACAAGCTGAATATGAGTATATTATTAGGTGGTGGTGGACAAAAATTTTTATGTGGTTCCCTTTTAAAATATAAAAATATAATAAAGTATACTTGCTACGCTTTTTTTCTCCACCTTGTATATTCTCTCTGCAATTTTATATTGTACGATAAATTGTATCCTACGACTTTCGTAATTTGGGACGCCCTCTGTATTTTAGTCCAACAGTTGTAAAATGTAAAAATATTATAACAGTGGCCGCTATAAGACAAATAGAAGTTTATGATAATTACACAAAAGCGAAATGTTGGATTGAAATTTCATCTTCACCAGTCGCTTCAGAAAAAATTTCACAGATTTCGAACATTTTCTGGCTTCTATAGCTTCTGAGATTTCAATACATGGATGACCAATTTGGGACACTGAATGAAAATGACTTATATACTTTATTACATTTCTGATAATAATATTTAATTTTTAGTTTCTAGAATAAACAATAATGAAAGTGGTAGTACGAACCCCTCACCATGAATCCGAACTCGAGGCCCAGCCAAAAGCTTCCACCAGGGAGATTTTTGGCACAATGTGCAAATCAGTGGGAATCCAGGAAATCTGGTGGTTCGGTTTAATGTACAAAGGGCCTGATAATGAGGACATTTGGATTGACAAGTCGAAAAAGGTAAGTCAAATATTTTCCTAACGCTTCATCCCCTTAAGATCTATTTACATATTCCATCCATTAAACATGAGATCCCGGACAAGCAGGAACTTTATCCATTCTTTTTCGCAATTTTCGAAGTTTTAAAATATTTATGCCAGAATTTTTATGCTCGCGGAGGTTCTTTTTTATCCCAACGTTCCTCAGTTTTTTATTATCTCGACGACGTTCAATTTCTGTAAAAATGGGAAAAGGCCGTAAAGACATGTTAGTGGGCAAAAAAAGCGTTTGAAGTTAAAGGGAAATGAAATATGCTTTGAACCTTTTATATCTGTATACGTAGAGAAGTGAAAAGAAATGAGATGACTTTATAGACTAAATTAATTGATTCTTTTAACCACACCACACCCGTTTAAAGATTAACTAACGATTACTTATAAGCAAAATTGATGTTTTTATCGTTAAGGAGTGTTTATTAGATTAAAAATTGTTAAGCCTGTAAAGAATACTGTCTTTGAAAAGATTTTTATATCCGAACGTCAGTGAGTTATGAGGATAAAGTCAAAACCATAGGAGACTGCGGGTTTTTGCTGATGGTCATATGTTTCGTCTTGGAGGTCAGGCTAAGTCTATATTCCTCGCTCGTTGTATTGATTTTATCCAGAAGTGTTTAACTAGTGAAGAAGGCTACTTGCCTGGAGGCAGGATAAGTAGTAGTCCGCTTCGCGTCGCGCGGCAAACTTCACTCTGCGAGCAAAAAAGTTGTACTTTTCGCTCTTAATACATAAATAACTATTATCACGTCTAACTAATTATCAATTGCTGTTCTTTGCAGAATTGAAGAAGTAGATTTTCTCTATACTTTCTTAGTCCTAGGCCATAATGGCCTACTAAATTTTCTTCTTTCCCTTTTCTAATCTTAGCGTTAAAATCGCCAATTATCATTGTGATATCGTCGCTCTTAGTTTAGTGAGCTAATTTAGTTGTTCGTAGAATTATTCTATAATTTGTTCTTTTTTATCGGCTGTAGGGGCGTAAAACTGTATTATGTTTATATCAATTGGACTTGCTTTTAATTGTAAGATGATGAATGTCTCGACCGATCGGAGAACTTACAAAGAAGCAAGTCTCTTTTGCAAACTTGCTTCTTTTTAATTGTAAGAGTAGCATTCTGTCGTTGTTGGGTATAAAGTTTATGACTGAGGCGTTAATTTTTTTTGCGACCACCATTCCTACTCCGTTTCTGTGAGTTGGGTTGTCGTTTCTCCGAGAGTAATAAATCATGTGCTCTTGGATTTGGCATAACCCTGTATTTGGCCAGTGTATTTCGCTGATATTTTGGCGACATTGTGAATTTTGCCTCCAGTAGTATAGCTAATGAGGTGCTTCCCCTTGCTTTCCTCATCGCAGTGTCTTAGCTATACTGTTGATCCAACTCTGCCTAAAGTTATCTGCTCATATACCTTGCCAATATCATTTATTTTCAGCTATATGGCAGTACTGGAATTGCTGCTGCCCAACCCCAGGCTAGGTTTTGTTCGCCTTCGCCCCGAATATTTGATTTACTCGGTACCTGCCAAATCTGGCAGGTTTTCCCCTATCCACCACCTGGGGAGGCACCCGATGGGGGTTGTAGCAACACCACACGGAACTTAAACACTACACTACATTTTATTATTTTCTAATTAACAAATTAAAAGTTATTGAGGAAAAACTATTCGTAAAATTTACTAAAAGTTAAATACAGTCCTGATAAAAGTCAAGCTTTCATCCTTGCAATTATAATAATGTCTCAAGAAGCCCTCTTGAAAAGGTCTTGTAGCGTTTTTTTAAAATTCGCTCATTGATGCGATTCTAAATATGTTGGTTTCATGGCAGCAAAATTATTCCTTACAGTAAAAAACTAGCTGCGCCACTGGATTATATGGAAAAGAATCTACAAGCAGATGTTTTAACTTTTTTGGTAAATTTTAAGATAACTAAGATACGGGGGTGCCTCAAAAGTGATAGTTTTTAATTCCATCCTGTATCTCAAAAACCACAGGGGCTAAGGAAATTTTATTGGCCCTATATTTAATTTTACAAAAAAAAAAAAAAACGCTACCCTTTATCTTGAAAAATAAGGACACCCCGTATGAACACACCGTACACGTTGGGTCTGTTGTCCACTGTGCCCTCTCCTAGCGACGCTACTGGATTCTGGGTCAATTTTAATGATAACAAGAACCCTTTCCGACAAAGCAATAAATAACGTGGGTATGAAATAACGTTCAAAGTTGAGTCATGTAGGTGCCACGTTTTTATTCAAATATTTGCGATAAGTTTTATTATTAATTGTTAGAGAGCGCCATTGTTGGAAGTAACTGGTACATATAATTTCTAAAAATAGCACTTCGAGAATCTGATGAACGGGGATATTTTTATAAACTATTCAATTATGTATTTGTCATACTTATTCATTTTACTCTACATAAGTACATACAGGATTTTCATTAGAAAACGTCATCTAGAAAGTTATGGACTTTTGATAGAAAAGGATGAAATATTCAAAGTAAATGGATTTTTGATTTTTCATTCTTTCTTTTGACATTTCACAAGCAACTAGATGACCTTTTGACAAATAATAAAATTTATAAAAGGTTGTTCTTATTCATTTTTATTTCTGTTATTATTTATACCCACATTTTTAGTTATCTCGTAGAAGTAACTTGAGATAAGTAAAAATAAGCGAAATAAGCTTTTTAACAGACCATCACACAATAAAATAATTGTTATGGTAACATATTAGTTATGTGGCCTGTTTAATACATTTCGTAATCATTTGGGAATCTAAGAGTAGGGTTTGATCATAATTCTGTTATCAGTTTACTATTATTATTGGATTAAATAAGTATACATAGTGTGGTGACGATAGTAAGGATTAGGATTATTGAGTGCCCTGTGATATCTAACTAAGTAAAGTTTCCATTTCTGAACAATTGATTAAGCATAAATTGCAACGTATATCATCACACACCTATAAAAATGATAAAGTAAGTAACTTTAAATAAATAAAGTACCTTTAAATTTAAAATAAAGGGAGGGAAAGAAAAGAGAAAGCATATTACCATATATCCTTATACAGAGTGTTAATGTATTCATGTCGCAATCTTTTTGATGTTTGTGGCTTCAGCGGACAGAAGAATAATAATTTACTTCATACTGTATCATTTAGAACACTTTTACGAACTTGATTTTGATCCGGTAAATAGCTTTTTACAGGACTGGATATCGTAAAGAAATTTTACAGTATTGAGTACCGGCACATCTTCAATAAATCAATTGTATCCATGGTAACCTGGACCGGTACCGGTACAGGATACCGTAATGAAACTATTTGTCAAATTGGCGGATTTGTCAAAAATATATTCGACGCGCATAAAATTATTTTTTTCCTGTTTTTAATAAGTATGAAGTAAAATGTTGTACATCATACGTCCGGTAACGTGTTACAGTAGTCGTTTCGAAATTCCAGACTCGGCTAGCGCCTCGTCCGGAAACATCTTACTCCTACTGTAAAACTATATTTACCGGACTTTAAATAACTATTAAATTGAAGAAAAAGTAGGCCTTCAGCCGGATTTGAACCAGCGAGCTTCTGCAAGCCGGGCAGATGTTCTGCCAACTGAGCTATAAAGGTACGTCTAATTCGTTGGTTTAACGGGATACCGTTTCTTCAAATAAATCACTATTATTTGTTAGTACGCAAAGTGGGAGTTTGAAGGGAAAGGGAAACAGATTTCACACACACTATCTACCTAGAAGTAGTAATATGTTAACTAACTCTGTACAAACGATATTAGGAATAATCATATAATTGAAGCTTAAATCCTTAAAAGTTGGTCACCTATTGTTTTATAAGCTACCTATATAAATCCATCTTTAGATTCACAAAAATCCGCTACTTAAAAGACAAATCGATAAAAGTTGTAACGAATTCCGACTCATACGCCTTTGAAGTATTAACTTAAATATCTTAGTCAAAATCTAGCAAAATTAATAGAAGCAGAAAATAAAACGCTACCTAAATACCAATGAGACACTGCATCAAAGGCGAAATGAGGACAAGGAAAGCTTTGTTGTGTTCAAAGACTGCCCCATGGCAATGTAATGTATCATTTTAAGGGTCTCGTCCAAACTTGCTCCTTTCGGATTTTTTTAGACATCAAATGTGACACTTTTAACAATGTTGAATTTGTTAAATAGGTTGTCACATAATTTTTAAGCTATATGGTACCGTGGAGGTAGGACTGGAGGTACTAACCAACTTACAACGATATTTCCCTAAAATTGTCCCCACTCTGAAACACATCATTGTGCGACTGATGAGTAGCTTGCTTGATGGTCTCTTCATAAAAAAAAAAAAAAAACTTTTGTGCTGTGTTTTATATAGACATCGTGAGTTTGATGTCCTAGTTGTCTTAATGTCCTTAAGTTATAATTTAAAAGTGTTAGTGACCGTGCCGATCTTTAGAAATACCATGTTTTGATCATGATCTGATGACTGAACTTGGGTGTAATACTTAATTCTCGAGTTTTGAGGCAATTTTTATATTATTGATTTGGTGAAGAGATAATTGTATAATTTCCACCCATCGTCCCAATTTGTCAATTTAATCATACAATAATTATATATTATATCATATTAAATTTATTAACATCTTAATAAAAGTCACATAGGTGAAATCTTTTTTTTTATCCAAATAATATCGCAGTGTCTCTTTGCTCATGTGATTACGAGACATTCTGTTAGTATGCGGTACTCTCATCGTAGAATACCCTCTACATGTAAATAAACTAAAATATTTAATACCAATATTTTTGGCACAATATACTTGGCAAACATTGTTTAATTTGTATGTTGAAAGATAACCATAACTTGAATACCGCATAAAGATATCAACAAGCCTCTATTAGTTTTGTCATTAAAATTAACCCACCCGAATATATAAATAAAAATTCTTATTGCAAACCGATATATAAAACATTTTGAATATAAAATATAATAAACCAAACTCTTTTATCCAACTGGCATTTTTTCTGAATAATCATTTGGCTAAATTAAAATCTCTTTCCCGTGATATTCCTTTCAGCATTTACTTTCAAACATATTTCCGCATTTTATCATCTAAATCTATAACCCATATTTTATCTACAGTCTTTACTACTGTTTTAACTACGTATTATACCTCTGTGTTGTTTCGTTTACTAGGCCATACATACATACATACACACAAATTCACTAAAGCAAATATTATAAAATAATGTTATATTGTTTCAGACTCTAAAGGATTTGCAGAAAAACCTCGTCTTCAATTTTGCAGTCAAGTACTATCCGGAGGACGTCGCCGAAGAACTTATAGAAACAATCACAATCGAATATTTCTTTCTCCAAGTTAAATCTCTTATCTTGAAGGACGATATATTTTGTCCAGCGGACACTTGTGTCTTGTTGGCCTCGTACGCCCTCCAATCTAAATATGGCGACTACCAGAAGGACCAAGTCAACGAAGATATGTTCAAGAAACAAACCCTTCTTCCGCCAAGGTAAAATGTAGCCATAGTAAAGCGTTTCGATGTTAAAAGTTTGTATGCAGGGTGCTCAAGCAACACACGCTGCAAGCTTCAGAGTGGGAGACGAATATTGTAGGTATGTGGTTGAAACATCGCGGGTTAGACAAAGAGGAGGCTATGTTGGAATACCTGAAGTTAGTACAAAATCTAGAAATGTACGGAGTTTCGTATTTTCACATAAAGAACCTCAAAGGGTCGGAGTTGCTTTTGGGGGTCACTGCCTTAGGTCTTAATATTTATAAACCGGAAGATAGGTATAAAAGTTAGTTTTTTATTAGACACATTCAGCGTTAACTTGAATAATTGCAGACTGAATCCTACGATCGCCTTTCCTTGGTCTGAAATTAAAAACTTAAAGTACAAGGGCACTAAGTTTATTATACGACCCAATGATAAGGCAACTAAAAATTTCATTATAATAACCCACAGCGAGAAAATCAGCAAGCAGATTTTGAATTTGGGAATAGGAAACCACGAGTTATATGTGAGGCGAAGGAAACCTGATAGTCCGGAGGTGGCCAGAATGAAAGAGAAGGCAAATGAGGTTAGAAAAACTAAACTAGTTATAAGGTAAGTTGTGTATTACTTCACTATGAGTTAATAAATGAATAATAATAATAGGTTGGAAGTGACTGTAAAAACAACAAGATATTTTTTCTACGAGCGTTCTTAATATGTCACTTTCCCGCACGGCGTGCGTGAAAGTAAACTTGGCGTGCGGGAAAGTAAATATTTAAAGAATGACTGTTTTATAATATAATTTAGACTTTATAGTCTGTATATCTAGATAGGTGCACCTGCCTTACATCCGTGCCAAATATTTTTATCTGTTTTAAGGAACTATTATTCTTGCCTTTATTGATTTTTGATACAAAATATACCCATAATATACGTACTTTTTAGACAACTCCTAAATCTTTGAGGCGGAAAGTTCATTTTTTACTACTTACTTTTGGGTGAAGCCTCATACACTTTTGGGCCCGATTCGTTCGTTGTTGGAGAAGAAATTTCGCACTACTCACAGTAAAATTACTGCGAATAACAATTTACCCTAGAAAGGGCTCGGACGAATCGACCTGGTTGACGTTTCGGCAACTTGTCTGCTGCCTTCTTCAGAACTATCTAAAAAATAAAGCTTTAGAAACTATGAATTACAAAAAATTATACCTATTTATGTGTTTGGTCTTTGAGTATTTGTGTGTGATATTCTGAAAATTGCTTTTTGTCATGAAAATGTCATTTGATAAGATTTGTCATTATTACGAAAGGTACGTTTAAAATGTTTGGTTAATGTATTGTTTATTACCTAATATGATTTGTTCTATCTACGTGTAAAATAGGTATAATGTGAATGTTATTATTAATTTATATGTAAGTTACCATTTTAAACTTCTTGTTCTAACATAGGTAACCATATGTTATCTATGTATGCTGAACAAGAAGCCACACAATGATCTTTGTTAAGTAAAATATATGCACTTTCTTTGATTTTACGCTTCTTTGATAATGGTTCTTTGGATACGATACTAGTATCGTTCCATTTTACTCTATGACCATTATCAAAGGCGTGTTGGCATATATTTGACTTTTCAAAATCTCTGTTTTTTATGTAGTTTTGATGTTCTTTTATTCTTTTTTTAGAGGTCTAGAAGTTTCGCCTATATAAAATTTGTCGCATTCGCAAGGAATTTTATATATAACGTTTTTTGTGTATTCGTTTTCATTGTGTGGTTTAGTTTTTGTCAGTTGTGCACGTAATGTATTTTGTGTTCTAAAAACTGTTCTAATATTGTATTTGTTACCTAATCGTTTAATTTTGTCTGATAACCCTTTGATATATGGTATAAAAAGGTTTGTAATATGTCTATTTTGATTTTGCCTTATATTTGGCTGTTCGAATTGATTAAAGCATTTATTAATGGAATAACCTGGATAATTGTTTTTAAGTAAAATATTTTTTATATGTTTCTTTTCAATTTCCAAATTATTATCATTACAAATGATTTTTGCGCGATCAAATAGACTCTTTACAACTCCTTTTTTTACCATAATAGGGTGATTTGAGTTGTAGTTCAAGTATCGATCTGTATGTGTTGGTTTGCGATAAACAAAAGTTTCAAATCTGTTTAAATCTTTTTTTATTAGTATGTCTAAAAATGGAAGTGTTTGATTGTGTTCTTTTTCAATTGTAAATTTTATAGTGGGTTCTTGTGAATTTTTGTGATTGAGAAGGGTGTCTAAATGATTATTACCAAACTGATATATTGAAAAAACATCATCAATATATCTCCACCAAATTAAAGGTTTAAAATTATAATTATAAACATTATTTGATTCAAAATTTTCCATAAATAAATTACTAAGTACAGGAGACAATGGTGAACCCATTACCATACCAGTATTTTGTTGGTAATAATCATTTTTGTATTGAAAATAGGTTGTGTTAACGCATAGTGTTAGTAATTCCATAATTGTATTTATGTTTAGTTTAGTGCGTTCTCTAAGCTTGATGTCATTTTCAAGTTTATTTTTTACAATAATTAAAGTGTTATCGACAATACATTAGTAAACAAACTAGAAACATCAAAACTTACCAGTGTGTGATTTGGGTTTATATCTATATCTTTTAGTTTTTCTAAAAAATGACTAGAGTTTTTAATGTATGATTTTGTGTTTCCTACTAAAGGATTTAATATCTCTAATAAAAACCTAGATAGTGGATGTGTTGGTGAGTTAATGCTACTGACAATAGGTCTAAGAGGAATGTTGTTTTTATGTATTTTTGGAACACCGTAAAAGTGAGGTGTTTTACTGTTGTGTGGTGTTAATTTGAATCTTTCTCTATCAGTGAAACTGTTTTTGTGTTTTTTTTTAAAGTGGTGTAAATTTGTGTTTCTATGTTTTCAGTTGGATCTTTGTTAAGTTTTGTGTAATTACCATCGTTTAAAAGGCTCTCAATTTTTTGTTCATAAGTAATACAGTTCATTATAACTGTAGCGTTACCTTTATCTGCTGGAAGAATTTTAATATTATTATCTTTTTTTTAAAAATTGAGTGCCTTTCGCTCGATGGGATTTAGGTTTTGTTTAATGTTAAAAGGTTTATCTAAAATTATAATAAGATAGAATATAAAAAGAATTAGGTCAAAATAATTTTGACCTAATTCTAAACTCTTGTTGGTGTTCTTGTGGTAAGTTTTGAACTGTTTCTTCAATTGCTGAAATGAAATCAAGCTTAGGAACATTTTTAGGTGTTACAGAAAAATTTAGACCTTTAGAAGGTACAAGATTTTCAGTATTAGCGAGGTTTCAGTTTGATAGGTTTATTACTGTCTTAGTGTTTATATTATTGTTTCTTAAGTATCTAAACTCTTTGTTTATTATGGAGTTAATTAGTTTGTTGAATTTCTTTAACTGTATGTTTTTATGTTTGTTAAATTTTGTGAAATAGCTACTTTGAATACAATCCCACATATGATTTAAATCATTAAAATTAACATTTGAAAATAAATTATCTTTCATTACATTAATTTCATTTTCTAAAATAAATTTTCTACGTATGTGGGATTGTATTTCGTTCCTAATTAGTGATTTACTAGCCCTTTCTAAAATTCTAATTGTTAACAACGAACGAATCGGGCCCAAAAGTGTATGAGGCTTCACCCAAAAGTAAGTAGTAAAAAATACGTACTTTTTATTCCAATGTCACCATGAAACATTACGTCACACCAACAATCACACCAAGTTTTTGTCATAACAACCAGTTGATTGTTGATTAATTCAGCTGTCATACTGTTGACAAAGATAAAGTTGTTTATGTATTGTATGTTTATTCCTTGTCTTTGTTATAATGAATTGGCTCGTAGAAAAAATATTGTTACTAATTCGTGCGGAAAGCGTCTTTCCCGCACTCGTCTGCTGCCCGAACTCCGCTTTGCGTCGTTCGGTTCCGCTTTGCGTCGTTCGGGCATCGGCAGACAGGGTGTGGGAAAGTATTACTTTCCGCACTAGTTAGGAAAATAACTATTTTCTACGAGCGTTCTTAATATATCACTTTCCCGCACGCATTTTGTTTTTGAAAGCTTCACTTTCCCGCACGGCGTGCGTGAAAGTAAACTTGGCGTGCGGGAAAGTAAATATTTAAAGAATTACTGATTTATAATATAATTTAGACTTTATATTCTGTCTATCTAGATAGGTGCACCTGCCTTACAGCCGTGCCAAACATTTTTATCTGTTTTAAGGAACTATTATGCTTGCCTTTATTGATTTTTGATGCAAAATATACCCATAATATACGTACTTTTTATTCCAATGTCACCAGTTCATGCCTGAAAGATTACGTCACACCAACAATCACACCAAGTTTTTGTCATAACAATCAATTGATTGTTGATTAATTCAGCTGTCATACTGTTGACAAAGATAAAGTTGTTTATGTATTGTATGTTTATTCCTTGTCTTTGTTAAAATGAATTGGCTCGTAGAAAAAATATTGTTCCTAACTCGTGCGGAAAGTGTCTTTCCCGCACTCGTCTGCTGCATCGGCAGACAGCGTGCGGGAATGTATCACTTTCCGCACTAGTTATGAAAATAACTATTTCCCGAAATGGATAATTTTAAAAACGTGATAACATAGAAAGTTGTTTATTTAAAGCATCATACACAAATAACAATCTAGTGATAGAACTTTTTCATTTCTTAAAAATAGTTTTCGGGACTTTCCCTTTTCTCGCGATTTTAACGCATTGTTGAGTTCGATGGGTGAAACAAATCGCAAGTAGAAAATTTCGGTGACTCTGAGGGCCATTTGATGTGTTCCCTAGCTTGGAGATTATGTGGCAGGGAAACAATACTTTAAAAGCATTTGTCGATTTTCTTGTGGTATGAGAAGTAGGTCGATTTTAATGAAGACAGGAATCTTCTCTCGTCTCATGAAAATATGTTCAACTTTGATTTCAGAAACTTTTTTTTGCAAGCCAAGTTTAAACTCCTCGAAAAAAAAGATACGTCAAATCCGGAGTTTAAACCTCAGGTACCGTTTGAACTTTATTATAACGATCTTGTGTAAGTCTTAATCGAAGCCCTTAATCGCAACAGCACGCTGGTGATCGACCAAGGCTTCATGGTTATTAAAAAACATATTGTTACGATTCGCAGCAACGCCGCATGGGAGGCGGGGCAACGCATGGGAGCGTGTTGGTTGGTGGAGCTTCGCGACCTATCCGCGCTGCGTCATGGCTGACACGAGTGATTTATTGCTCGTCTGGCTTAATCTAGAAGGCAGTTGTTTACAACCGTTTTTTTTTTATGTGAGATTATTCAAGAATTCTTATAAAGAAATTTCTAGGTTTTTCTGTAATTTTAGGATTGTATATAAAAGGCGCATAGAACGCGCAGAGTGGGGTAGTCTTATTTTAAGCGAGCTATAAGTAAGCTAAAGTTCCGAGCGATAATAGAAGGCTATAAAGTGTTAAGTAGTGAGCTATTTAGTTCGAATTGTACCTGTGTATATTTGTGGAATAAATAAATAGTGTTTTCGTGTTAAATCCTTACACTGGAGTTATCGAACGCCGAGTTCGCAACAATATAATAAAATAGACAATTTTAGAATAGCGAATAATGAACGAAAAAAATCTTTTAGTACGGTGCCAAATACTAACCATTGGGTATAGAAATATACAATGTGTCCAAAATCAGAACCTCTATGAGAGCTACTTATCGGATTAAAAAGGAGATGTTAAATAGGGGATGCGTCAGTAAATTTAATGTGCAATTAATCAGCGTTTTTTGTTTTGTTTTTGAGTTGTATTCAAAACACTAAAATCGTGCATTTGCGAAAAAAGTGTTGTATATTCTCAAATTAAAAAAAAAATCGGCATGAACGTTGTTATAACGTGTAACATTTCGATTTGGAGATATTATCGTCAACTTTATTTCTTATGCTAGCCATTTCGTTTTTTTCATCTAGTTAAGAAAGGAACACTTTTTTTTAGAATGGTGTAGAACACTTTACGACATTTTTTTTATTCTGATTTTAAAAGGCGTCTTTTTTTTAATTGGCTTTGACTTTGATTACTTTCTACCATAAAAGACAATTCAGTCTACTAGAGTCAAAACCCCTTAAATTCACTTTTGGTAAAAAATGTGATAACCGCATTTTTATTTACATATTTTTGAGTTCATTTAAAAATAAATTAGTCAGTCATTCTAAATTTGAAGATTACAAACTTGCAGAAGCTCGCCGGCAATTGAAAACAGAAAATTGTAAGCCCGAAAAACTTAACAAGTTGTGGAAGAAGCAAACGTGCATAAAGAAAGTTATTCACAGGGTGTTTCTTAATAACATGCTAATTATTATTTAAGGGTATTGTATTTGTATTGTATTCATTGTGAGTGGACTTATACCATATTCGTACTAGTTAATATACTACGAACGTCAATCTTTTCCCACGGATTAAAAGTGCAGCTTCTAGTGACCTATGGAAACCAAGATTAGGCTCACTGCTTGCTAATGCGCACATTCTTCTGCGCAAGACGTATGCGGAGAACACGCCCACAAAAGTAATGGCGTTTTCGGCCGGACGCCCTAGTGAGCTCTCGGAGTATCCTCATCCTTCTATTCGCAATGAGAAAACAAAGGATGGTAGTAGTCTCGCAGCGCACAAAGCAGTCTACCGAAAACTCTAGAAGGACAAAAGTTTGAGGTTAGGTCAACTCTGAGTATTTTTTGCATGAAAAGAAAATTTGTAATAACGAAAGATCAAAGATTTGTTTTTTTGATTATAGTCTCGTATTTATTTTAAAACAAATTAGTGTAATAAGTATTAAATAATCATCGAGCGGCTTACAACATCGCTTGGTGGTAGTGAAAGTGGACCGTTCCCTTTAAAGATCGCGTAGGTTTAATTAAATACTTTGTCCTACGACAATAACACCAAGACTATCAAGTGTATTGTGTATTGATTTCTTGACACCTGACTCGTTAGCCAAGGCAAGGAAGGGCGACCAAAGACTATCAAGTGTATTGTGTATTGATTTCTTGATACCTGACTTGTAAGCCAAGACAAGGAAAGGCGCCAATATTTTATAGGAATGGTTAGACTTTTTATGATTATGAAAATGGTGAATATTGGGTCTTTTTGAGATTTTTTGATTATAATTAATTAAATTAAATTACATTATTATGGTTTTATTATCAATATCAACTACTGACTAATGTGTAAATGTTATGCGCGTACCCGCCAAAATAAAACCTAAAAAGTTAGGTTAACAGCAAATGACGTTGAAAGCATTACGGCATTGTCATGTTTAAATTATATTCAGGAATAGAACAGAAGCTTATTTTAAATAAATTATGAGTTTTTACTTTTTTCTTTCACCACACCATGCTAATTTGCCAAGTTAACTAACAGCTCAAACATTTTAGGAACTAAAAATAATGCTTAGTATTTTTATATTGATATAATACATTATTAGATATTTCATATTTCGGCGAAAACTTAATAAAACATAAAGCGTGGCATCGTCGATTTTTCAAAATTAAGGGGCGGAGCTTGCCAGCCGCGCATGCGCTTTTGTTGCCACTGAGCCGGACTTTTTCGGGCTGAACTTTTTAATGTTACGTTATAATTATATGTCAATTATTATTTATATGACTTATACAGTCCTCCACTGCCACCTGTAGTCGCTGGACGCCTCGAATTCCAGGGCCCGAACTAGTGCCTCGCTGATATCCGTGGGCCTTACTAGACGTAAGTGGTATCTCATGTCACTATCGCGAACTCCCTCAATGAACCTTTCGGCGGCAAATTGCATTTGAAAAGATTCAGGGGCCGATGGATATGCCAGGTGAATGAGTCTGTCTATGTCCGCCTCAAATTCTTGTAAGGATTCACCTGACTTCTGCTGTCTCATCCTCAGCTGGACTTGGAACACGGTTTCTTTGTGCTCATTTCCAAATCGTAGTTGCAGAGAGTGTACTAAAGCTGCATAATTACTTTGATCAGCTGCTGACAGAGATTGGAGTAATTCAGCCGCTTTTCCACGAAGCGCTACCACTAGTGATGTAGCTTTCTGGCGCTCGGACCAGCCATTAGCTTTTGCAGCTGCCTCAAATTGGGTTTTATAGATTTCCCACGCCGTAGTACCGTCATAATCGGGAGGCTTAATTTTAGCGTTGGCTGTGCTAAAACTTTCTGTAGACACGGTGTCGTCCTCAAGTTGTTCCCGGAATTTCTTTTCTAGCTCGAGAACCCTCTGGTTGACAGCTTCGAGTCCTTCGTTAACGGATTCATTAACGGATTGCATTATTCTTTCTTCCAGCTGTTGCTCCCTGACTGCGAGATGGCTCATTAATTCTTCTTTGAATTGTTGATGACGTCGCTCTTGCACTTGATCACGTTTTTCCTGCTCTTCTTTTTGTTCTTTATAACGTTTTTCCTGCTCTTCTTTTTGTTCTTTATAACGTCGCTCCTGTACTTGATCACGTTTTTCCTGTTCTTCCCTCTGTTGTTGCATAAAGGACAGCAGGGCGGCAAGTTGATCCTCCATCGCTTGATGCTGGCTTCTGGTCACTGGCATAAACACGTAATGTCCGGCAATGAAGCACTCACTTACAGTTCAGTAATATTAGTCCTCAAATTCCCACTGGAATCGCACTTCTGACACCAATTGTTGCGAACTCGGGGTTCAATAATTCCAGTGTAACGATTTAACACGAAAACACTATTTATTTGTCCCACAACTATACACAGGTACAATTCGTATACTAAATAACTCACTACTTAACACTTTATAGCCTTCTATTATCGCTTCGTACTTTAGCTTACTTATAGCTCGCTTAAAATAAGACTATTCTTAACCGCCGCTCTATGCGCCTTTTATATACAATCCTAAAATTACAGAAAAACCTAGAAAGTTCTTTATAAGAATTCTTGAATAATCTCACATAAAAAAAAAAAACGGTTGTAAACAACTGCCTTCTAGATTAAGCCAGACGAGCAATAAATCACTCGTGTCAGCCATGACGCAGCGCGGATAGGTCGCGAAGATCCACCAACCAACACGCTCCCATGCGTTGCCCCGCCTCCCAAGCGGCGTTGCTGCGAATCGTAACAATATTTTTGTGAAATTTGGTACACACTTTCTATTGATTAAAGGGCATTTTCTGATGTTTAAACTATTTTATTAATTTTATCAGTGGCGTCCGTATGAGTTTTTCCTTGAATAGTATTGAATAAAAAAATGGTACACACAAAATGGGCTTTTTGTTCTAATAAAAATTATTTTTCGCATCTTCATTTATTATATTCAAGCTGGAGCGTGGCACTTTTCCCGTCGGGGCTTTTCCAAGTCCTCTTCAGTAAACCATTCTGAATCGCCAAGGAATCCCAATGAGCCCACATAGCTTTTACTTCCAGTCTCTTATCTCCTATGTCCTTCTAATCAGGTCTTTTATTTTCCAACTTCCATTGACGAATTAACCCCACAGCATTATCGGTTGTTTATTCGGCCTTCATTTGTTCAGTGGTCCAATGTTCGTTAACACAGGTTTCAGCCACGGTTTCTGTTTTTACTGTATATGGTTTATATGTATTTGTTAATTACTAAATCTACTTTTAATTGTTGCAACATATTTTTATGCAATTTTTTATGCGTGTTTATATATGTGTGTTTATTGATTTGTTTATGCATTAAGTGTGTTGTAGAGTTTTTCATTGAGCATATTTTTTAGCCCTGAAGAAGATCTAAATAAAGATCGAAACGTTGGCGTATTCGCAACTGTGAAGTAGCTTCTTATTTGTCCTACACACGCTATCTACAGTTCCATTGCATTAGAAAGGACACAAAGCACATATAATGTCACTGCTTTTAATGTTTTAGGCAAAAATACAATTCTGAACGACTAGCCCGCGAAGAAGCTGAAAAACGTGAAACCATGTACAAGCAACAACTTGAAGATATGAGGCTGGAAATGGAAAGAAAACAGGCCAGCCTACTGGAGGCTGAAAGAACTATAAGGTAATAGCTCATAAGATATTAGTATATTATACAACAAGCCCGAGAGAATATTATACCTCATTAAATTGCGCTCATTAAATGCGTGTTGAAGACTATACTTTATACTCCACAAGGACTCTGTGGTGGTTTATCAAATATGATAGGTTATAGGTGCCACAAAGATAATTCACAATTTTTGAAACTACGATCACGATCACGACTGGCTTCGCTAATCGACGGCGCCGGTGCAACGTTTGATGCGTCGATAGATGACGGTCATTTTATGACCAATTTTTAAGTATTTTTCAGTGAAAAGTACATTTTTTAGTGAAAAAGAAACCCTGTAACCTTCATTCGTCTCAATACATCTTAATAGAAGGATAATTATTTCAGTCAAATCCAGTGGTAACTAACGATTTCATGTTTAGAACAGTTTACTTTTTGAGTTGTCAGTTGCCTGCGACATGTTTCGTTAGTATGACAACTCATTATTCACTTGTGAATAATGTTCATAATTCACAAGTGAATAAAAATTAGCATACAATTTGTGAATGTACAAGAATAATGTGGTTATTATAGTATGGTCGTGGATAAATTTTATTACCATGCGAAGTATACCTAATCCGATATCGTACATGGTGTATAGTACATATCAGTATACAGTACATGGTACAATAGAAATCAACTTATCAAGCGGTTTTGGATTAATACATTTATAGGTTTTTTAATAAAACTTTGATAACTTACGTTTGTCAAAATATCTTTGAATCACTTCGATATCGATTCTCATCAATATTGGAATCTTTTTGAGGGCCATTATTAACCTAAAACAACAGTTTATAATAGAAAACTGTATTTTGTTAACATTTATGATGAACACATAAAGTATTATTCATATCGGTATATAATTCATTGAATGTGTGGGAAAAACTAATAATATTGATATTAATAATAATGAATAATTTAATTTCAGGTTACTACAACAGCAACTTGAAGACCTGAAACGGTCTAAAGAAGAACTGGAGTCGCAGAGATATGAACTGCAACAAATGATGGAGAGATTAGAGCAGAGCAAGCACTTAGAGGCCGAGGAGAAATTGAGGTTAGAAGAAGAAATCAGGGCAAAACATGAAGAGGTGCAAAGGATTCAGGATGAGGTACGTAAAGTTTAAATCCGGATACGCTGATATACAGGGTGGCCAATCGAAAAGGATCCACCCCGTTTTTCTTGCCACTCACTATATATATCGAAAATTGCTCGAACACGTTTTTAGGGAAAAGAAATAAATTTTTGAACCGTTTCAACCCCGTAACTTGACAGGAGAATGAATCCCAAATCAAATTACTTAAATTAAAGCCTGTTAAATTTACAAATTTTCAAAGTTTAACCGGCCGCCAATTTGGATTGGCTTGATCGAATGACATGAAACTTGACAAACGAACAAACCTTCATGAGATCTTCATAACAAGATATCAACCCCTCTTTCCATTAAAAAGTTAATGCTTATGTGGTGGATCCTTTCTGATGGGCCACATGGCATGTAAGATTTAGTTCCAACTTCCATAGTAACCCATTTAACATGCGCAACGTTGCTGTGAATTTTTGTTTACATAATTCGTTACAAGGACAAAAATTAAGAATATTTGCGAATAAAAATAAGTAGTTGGATAACCCAGTCCTTAAAAAAAATCGAATGCATAATGGACAATTATTTTATTTAAGGTGACTAGAAAAGACGAAGAAGCAAGACGTCTTCAGGAAGCTGTTGAAGAAGCCCGCAGAAAAGAGGAGGAATTCCGCCTCAGGCAGGAGGAAGAGGAAAGGAGGCGTGAGGAGGAACGTCGACAGAGGGAATTAGAAGAAGCTAACAGAACCGAAAAAGAACTGGAGTCACTGTCTGACGCTGATAATACGTTACCGGATGTGAAGGAGGTCGACGATCAGTTAAAAGAACAGCTGAAGGTGGGTTAAATTCTGATTTCTAAGAGAACGGATGTCTTTTAGTGTAATCTTGCAGACTTTGCAAGACCAATTGAACGAAGCGAAAACTGAAGAAAGCGAACTAGACCGAATTCATAGGATCAACCTTCTCGAGGGCAGAAATAAATACAAAACTTTGCGGGACATACGCAAAGGCAACACAAGCCGAAGGGTGGAGCTGTTTGAAAATATGTAGAACTGCATGTATAATGTGGCCTACTATTAATGATCGCTGATAGAGGATTAGAAACGGTTACCTAAAAAATTGTGTATGCTACTTATTAAGGATTACGCTTACGTTTTAAGTTTAAACTCCACGTAAATAAATTTCAAGTGAGGAGTTGGAACCTCAGGTTGGGTTTAAGCTTTCGGATGTAAAAGTGACTTTAAAAAGTTTGTAATAATTTATTACAAATTCATTGGCGATTTTGATATCAATAACGCGCAACTTCCTTTATCGTAATTAATCAACGTTATTTATTTTCAGGTTTTACATATTATGAAGTTTCTGTTTTTTAATATAAAGTTGTTACATATTAATGTTAAATTATACCTTTAATCGAAGATATTGCTGAATAAAAAATATTATTTATTAGGATTACATATTTTTTTAATTTTCTCTAGTGGCGCAGATTTCATTCCAAAATAATGTTTATTTTTGTCATAATTCGCTGCAGAAGGAAACACCACTGATTGAAAGAAAAAACAAATTTAGTTCACCATCTTTTGTACTTTATAAAATATCGACTGTAAAAAAATTATATAATAAGCTACGCGTAAATATCGTTCTTTAAATTCCTTGGCCTCACTTGGCCCCGAGGGTTTCGGTTCTCTAAGCTCTTGCCCTCAGGACATAAACTTCTAGTAAATTTCACACATAAATAACTATCATAGCCTATACATAATATAATTTATTCCATATATATCAATTGATTGACAAAAAATTATCGCGTTTCAAGTAGACTATTATGAGAGATAAAAATTAAAGTAAATTGCTGTTTGACTCCCTTTTAACAAGATGCGATTACTGATAATTTACGTGTTACTGTTATAACAGCATGTTTTCGTTCTAGTGCCACCTTTTACTAATTATACCTTAGGTTTTTTCTTCATAATAAGATAATTGATGTGTAAAGAGAGAAAAATGTAAAAATATATAATTACGCTCCTACTGCAATATTGAGAATTTTTGTTCCAAGACCTCGCTCTGCTGGCTCAAAAGTAGACCAGTTGTTAAAAGCAAGATAAGTATACAGAGTGAAGGCACGCTCATTGTTGATTTGACATGGGGTTGCTTTCCACCCCTAAAAGATTTCTACAATTATGGGGAATTTGGCCAATAGAAACCATCGGAACGTATCAGAAAAGAAAACTGTACAGAGCATACGGCTTCTTTATGATTGGGTGGTACTCAGTTTTTAATTTTTATCATCTACTGTCTAGCTTCAGGTAAGTTCTGTTCTTAGAGTCTCAATTAATTGCGGTGGCCATTGCCCGTTTTTATTTCCTGGCGATTTACATATCTAGGACGAACTGCTCTATCAAGCTCGCCTTACTTCCAACCAAAGGCTTTTTCCAGATATTTATTATGCTTTTCTAATTCAGCTGGCTGACAAATTTTCTTGGCTCACACAGTTCCGAATTTTCTTGATTCAAATGAGCTTCCTTGATACCAAAACAACGAAAAAAAAACTAAGCGTCATTCGTTCTCTATCTCCATTGTGAATTTAATTTTTGGATGGGGTCTATGGAGTTGAGGTGTAAGAAAAAGTTTTGCAGTTCATCCTCGCCTTTATTCAATATAACGAAGGTGTCGTCCACATTTAGAGACCGGCCCCTTGGCCTCTTTTTCGGCGTAGCCAACGCCTCGGTTTTGAAAATTTTCATAAAATAGTTGGCTATTACTGAACTAAGTGGGCTGCTCATAACTACCTCATCAGTTTGTTCGTAGATTTCGTCCACTGAAAATAAATAGTAGGTTAGGCAATATTAGAACAACTTAGCAATATTCATTAACTAATATTTTCCATTGCTTTCTTAAAGGGTATCATCGCAAAAAAACGAAACAACATTGAAGCTAACAAGGACATTCCCGGGAGAATGAGTCAAAGAATGCACTTTTCTGAGGAAAAATTATTTTAATAATTTCCTGTCAAAGTTCAGGATATCTCAAAATTTGAGCAAATCATTAATATTTCTGAGTATATTTATGGACTGAAATGGACAGAATTATTATTGAAGTTGTAGGTCCCTTATATTTCACACTATCGAGAAAAGAGATACCTGTCAATTTACTTTTAATAATAAGTTCTTGATTGACCTGGGCAAATGGCGCAGAACTCTCAAACTTACCCTACTAATATCGAAGTAAAAAAAATCGTTCATTAATGTGAAGCAGTACTAATATGTGTGTACATGTGTGAGTATATTGTTACGATTCGCAGCAACGCCGCTTGGGAGGCGGGGCAACGCGTGTGTGTGGTTGGTGGAGCTTAGCGACCTATCCGCGCTGCGTCATGGCTGACACGAGTGATTTATTGCTCGGTTTATCTAGAAGGCAGCTGTTTACAACCTTTTTTTTATGTGAGATTATTCAAGAATTCTTATAAAGAACTTTCTAGGTTTTTCTGTAATTTTAGGATTGTATATAAAAGGCGCATAGAGCGCCCGGTTAGTAGTAGTCTTAT
>OX638297.1:3380762-3525302 GCA_951812265.1 Taphrorychus bicolor | reverse complement strand
ACTAAATTTCGACTTTGAACTCGGAATTTAGCTAAATTCCGACTTTAAACTCGGAATTTAACTAAATTCCGACTTTGAACTCGGAATTTAACTAAATTCCGACTTTGAACTCGGAATTTAACTAAATTCCGACTTTGAACTCGGAATTTATTTAAATTCCGACTTTAAACTCGGAATTTAACTAAATTCCAACTTTGAACTCTAAATTTAACTAAATTCCGACTTTGAACTCGGAATTTCGCTAAATTCCGACTTTAAACTCGGAATTTAGCTAAATTCCGACTCTAAACTCGGAATTTAACTAAATTCCGACTTTAAACTCGGAGTTTAACTAAATTCCGACTTTGAACTCGGAATTTAAGAAAAAAATCTTGTTGGCCCTACTACGCCTTCGTAGAATTTAGTTAAATTCCGAGTTCAAAGTCGGAATTTAGTCAAATTCCGAGTATATGGTTGACAAATCAGTGGCGTAGACGCAAGGTTAATAAAACATTTCTATTCCATGTTGTACAAGAACGGCAAAATATTCTTTGTGAAATACTCGGAATTTGACTAAATTTCGACTTTGAACTCGGAATTTAGCTAAATTCCGACTTTAAACTCGGAATTTAACTAAATTCCGACTTTGAACTCGGAATTTAACTAAATTCCGACTTTGAACTCGGAATTTAACTAAATTCCGACTTTGAACTCGGAATTTATTTAAATTCCGACTTTAAACTCGGAATTTAACTAAATTCCAACTTTGAACTCTAAATTTAACTAAATTCCGACTTTGAACTCGGAATTTAGCTAAATTCCGACTTTAAACTCGGAATTTAGCTAAATTCCGACTCTAAACTCGGAATTTAACTAAATTCCGACTTTAAACTCGGAGTTTAACTAAATTCCGACTTTGAACTCGGAATTTAAGAAAAAAATCTTGTTGGCCCTACTACGCCTTCGTAGAATTTAGTTAAATTCCGAGTTCAAAGTCGGAATTTAGTCAAATTCCGAGTATATGGTTGACAAATCAGTGGCGTAGACGCAAGGTTAATAAAACATTTCTATTCCATGTTGTACAAGAACGGCAAAATATTCTTTGTGAAATACTCGGAATTTGACTAAATTCCGACTTTAAACTCGGAATTTAACTAAATTCCGACTTTGAACTCGGAATTTAAGAAAAAAAATCTTGTTGGCCCTACTACGCCTTCGTAGAATTTAGTTAAATTCCGAGTTTAAAGTCGGAATTTAGTTAAATTCGGAGTTTAACATCGTAATTTAGCTAAATTCCGAGTTTAAAGTCCTAGTTTATAGTCAGAGAGTTTAAAATTCCGAGTTTATAGTCGGAATTTAGTTAAATTCTAAGTTTAAAGTCGGAATTTAGTTAAATTCCGAGGTCAAAGTCGGAATTTAGTTAAATTCCGAGTTCAAAGTCGGAATTTAGTTAAATTCCGAGTTCAAAGTCGGAATTTAGTCAAATTCCGAGTATATGGTTGACAAATCAGTGGCGTAGACGCAAGGTTAATAAAACATTTCTATTCCATGTTGTACAAGAACGGCAAAATATTCTTTGTGAAATACTCGGAATTTGACTAAATTCCGACTTTAAACTCGGAATTTAACTAAATTCCGACTTTGAACTCGGAATTTAAGAAAAAAAATCTTGTTGGCCCTACTACGCCTTTGTAGAATTTAGTTAAATTCCGAGTTTAAAGTCGGAATTTAGTTAAATTCCGAGTTTAAAATCGTAATTTAGCTAAATTCCGAGTTCAAAGTCGGAATTTAGTCAAATTCCGAGTATATGGTTGACAAATCAGTGGCGTAGACGCAAGGTTAATAAAACATTTCTATTCCATGTTGTACAAGAACGGCAAAATATTCTTTGTGAAATACTCGGAATTTGACTAAATTCCGACTTTAAACTCGGAATTTAACTAAATTCCGACTTTGAACTCGGAATTTAAGAAAAAAAATCTTGTTGGCCCTACTACGCCTTCGTAGAATTTAGTTAAATTCCGAGTTTAAAGTCGGAATTTAGTTAAATTCCGAGTTTAACGTCGTAATTTAGTTAAATTCCGAGTTTAAAGTCCTAGTTTATAGTCGGAGAGTTTAAAATTCCGAGTTTATAGTCGGAATTTAGTTAAATTCTAAGTTTAAAGTCGGAATTTAGTTAAATTCCGAGTTCAAAGTCGGAATTTAGTCAAATTCCGAGTATATGGTTGACAAATCAGTGGCGTAGACGCAAGGTTAATAAAACATTTCTATTCCATGTTGTACAAGAACGGCAAAATATTCTTTGTGAAATACTCGGAATTTGATTAAATTCCGACTTTAAACTCGGAATTTAACTAAATTCCGACTTTGAACTCGGAATTTAACTAAATTCCGACTTTAAACTCGGAATTTACCAAAATTCCGACTTTAAACTCGGAATTTAAAAAAAAAATCTTGTTGACCCTTCTACGCCTTCGTAGTTTCTTATGGTTCTGACGATTATAACTTTTAAACTATTAGTTTGACGGGATATCGCCGCAACGGGTGTAGGTTCAGAAATGAACGGGTTTTCCAAAAATGTGGTTGGTTTGATGGTATGTGTGGGGGGGGGGGCGACCAGTGGCGTACCAAAGTAAAAAATGCGGTTTTTTCGGTACACAACTTTGTCGCGTCTTTACCGTAACCCTGGGGTATTTGAGAGGTACAGGGCTCGCCGTGAGTGGAATTTCTCATATGTGTAGATTATAAATTTTGAACTCTGAATTTTGAACTCCGAATTTTGAACTCTGAATTCTGAACTTTGACTTTGAACTGAAAAAATTACAAAAATTTGCAAAGTTGGGATGGAAATTGCATGAAAATTACCTAACGTTTTAATTTGATCGAACATTATGCCAACTAAATTAAAAACCTGGAACGACAAATTAAGCAAGTATTTTGTGGTCGGAAATGCTCTATTCGTTGGTGTCAATAGCATCGTTATACCATGTTTAGCTTTCGAATTATCTAGATATAAGTATTAAAATGTCCATAAAAACCCAGGTAGCACGCTACGTCGTATGGACGTCCAAATGACGTCACGAGATTGAGCCAAAAGGCGTCCAAATGACGGCTACATGTCGCATCCACAAGACGTCCATTTGTTGACGTCGGTCTGACGTCTGCGTTTAGATGTCTTCCGACGTCCATTTATTGACGTCTCTAGATATTTAATATATCATGCTGTAGATTTTATCATAAAAAAATTCATTACATATTTTAAACATGTTTTGTTGGAAATATAATACTTGTGGTTAGCAGGGTTAGATCAAAAAATACTCTTCTTTATCAGAACATTGCCAACGTAAGGCAGTCACTACTGTGACTAGTAGTGAGTGGCTTTTTTCCAGGTTCCTCTTTCTTTTCCAGGTTCCAGGTTTTTCTTTCACGTACTTTTTCTTTTTTAGACATTACTATTCAAGCCTTCGTCAACACTTTCCTCAATAACAATGGTTTCTTGTAATTGTTTAAAGACATGTTCAGGAGCATAATCTAATGTCTTGAAAACCTCTTCAACTGTAACCGTTTTTTGAGGCTTTTTTATTTTTTCTCTATAGTAACAGTTTCAGCATTTTTTTCTCTTTATCGCCTTTCTATTTCTTTATTACTAATTTTTTTACTACTTTTTTTTAAGTGTTTTTTTTCTATTACAGGTATTGTCTCTTCTATATTTGCTGTGGCTTTCAACAAGAAATTCCGACAATTTCCTCTTCGTCTAAATAACCAACAAAGTACCAAAAACAAATTTACTATTGTTTGAGGTTGTTTGCGTTCCTCTTCTAGTGCAACAATTTCCGTTCTTATTTCCTTATATAATTCTTCTCTTTATTGTCCTTTTTTTCTTTTTTTTTTCAATATGTTTTCGTATTGTTTTTTTTTATTTTCCTATTTTTCTAGTATTCCTGTTTCATCATGTTTCGTTCAAGTTTCGTTCAAATTTCTTTACTGTAATTTTGACTCAAAATTAGAAATGTTTTTGTATTCTAATTTTCTAAAACCTCTACCTAATTCTTTTGGATTTCTTTTTTTTACAATTTTCTAATATTTCCAGTTTTTTTACAATCGGCGCTTTTTATAGTTTTTGATTTATTTTTTCTTTCCAATTAGTTTTCTGTTCTTCACATTTTTCTATTCGTATCCTTTGCCATGTTGCGTTGAGTTTTTTTTTATCCTTCATTTTTTATGTAACTAAATTAGACTTATCATTGTGATTTCGGGTTTTTTTACCTAAAAATGGACTTTTCCAACGAGTAAACAATTATAATGCTAATTGAATTCCTTTGAGAAATTTTGTCAAAAAACTGCGTTTTCTTACGACTAACGATTAATGATTTTTCAAGTTTTACCCCAATTTAGAAATGATGCAAAGAGGTAAAGATTTCATGAAATTGGACTCTCTTCCTGAGTGACCGGGGTTTGAGGTTTTAGCTCGAGTTTTAGACTTCTTCTTCTTCTACAGTCACAATTTCAGTTTTTTCCTTTTTGCCACCCTTCTTCTTTTTATTTCTATAGTCTAATTACGCTCTTCTTCATAATGTGTTTATTCGGTATTTCGTGCTAGAAAACTGATTTTTCAGGCTCATTTGCTGCAACAACTTACGCTCGTTATTCTTTGACGTATTTTTTCTTCTTTAGAAATAGTTTTTTACTTCAGAGGAACACCTTCCTCAATAACAACAGTCTCTTGTATTTGCTTAAAGATTTGTTCAGGAGCATATTTTAATGTCTTGAAAACCTCTTCAACTATAATAACCGTTGTTTGAGAATTTTTCTCTTTATCATCTTTTTATTTCTTTATTACAAGTTTTTTTACGTACTTTTTTTTATTACAGGTATTTTTTTATTTCTCATATTTTTCTATTATTCTTGTTTCATCATTTTTCTTTCAAATTTCTTTACTTTCACATTTTTTTTTTCATTGATGATCAGTAATAAAATTGAACTTTTCTTTCGTTTTCATTCTTTTGAGGTAGCTTTGACCTAAAAATAGAAATTTTTCAATTCCGATTTTTATTGAGAAAATTTTGGCCTAGAAAGGAAAAATATTTTAGCATGTTTTTAAAAATCTATTGGACAATTTTTTTACCAAAATTATACAGGGTGTTTCAAAAAGATGTTGACAAACTTTAGGGGACTATAGAAGACGCCCTCATCTAATTTTTGCTTATAAACCCCTAGCCGCAAATGCACCATCTTTGATATACAGGGGGTCTCAAAGAAATATTTTTTTATGGGTTTTTAGATTTTATATCAGGAACAAATTTACGTAGATAATTGAAATTGTGTACACGTTTTATCATTGCTTGGAGATACTTCATTAGTGTTAAAAAGCGCAATTTTTATGTGCCAGTGGCGTAAATTTAGAAGTCGGCTGGAATTGTTTTGCCTCTAAGGTCTACGCCACTGGAAAAAGAAAATGCAATTTGGGAGCATATTGTGAAAGGCAACAATTTTTTACACGAAAAAGGTATTCTTAATCAAAAGCGCCATTGTGCGACGGTTTTTAATTAAATGATGTTTTATGCTGAAAAAACACGGGTAACACAGCAAAAATTATTTCTTATAACTTTTATTTACTATCGCATAAGCTGAGGTATTTCTTAACAATTCTACTGTTTAAGTTTGCTTTTTACCTCCATAACTGCTACTGACGTTTGGACTGAAGACGTTAATAACGATTTAATGCAAAAAAATATTTCTTTGGCACCTCAAAAAGAGGTGCGTTTACAGATAGAGCCTTCTAAGCAAAAGTTGGATGACTTGACGTCTTCTATAACCCTGCAAAGTTGCCAACACCTTTTTGAAGCACCCTGTAGATATTTTAAATTTGTGCTTCTATCTATCTTTTTTTATAATTGTATCGCATTTTTATTTCTTTTTTTTTCTAGTTTTTTGACAACTCTCTTTTTAGTCACTTCTATTCTTCAGTTCTTCAACAAGAAAGTTTAGGTATTTCTTTGGAAAGGAATTGGTTGATAATATACGCAGGCACGACATATTCAAATAAATATAAATCATTCTTGTATTCAAATATCACAAATAAACTTTCTAAAATAGAGCAAGAAACTCGTTCCAATCTCGGTTTAATTTTTTTTTAATTGTTTTTCTTGCATTTTTATCGCTTATTGTTCACATCAGCAATAACCACCAATAAGTAACACACAATGAACAAATAATGTCGTTTTTATTAAGACAGTTAATTCACGTTTAATACACGTCAGCAATAATCACCAATAGTTAACATACAACGACCAAAAAATGTCGTTATTTTTACGACATTTACTAGACGTTTTAAATATGTTAGCAATGTTGACGAATAATTAACGTCACTTTTCAGTCAGGTGACGTCTTAAATTAAAAAGAAAACCCATAATGACGTAACTGTGACGTCAGCTTGCTGCCTGGGAGAAGGCTAAGTAGTAAGTTATTCAGTAGTCGAATTGTACTTGTGTGTATTTGTGGATACATAAATAAATAGTGTTTTCGTGTTAAATCGCTACACTGGAATTATTGAACCCTGAGTTCGCAACAATATCAATTAATTTATTGCGTAATTAGGTTTATGATAATTAGAGCCTTGTTTTCTGTAGTTCTGCGGTACAGCGCTCGCCATGAGTAGAATTTCTCATATGTGTAAATGATAAATTTTGAAGTCTAATTACGATAAGTTAAATAGGAAAATATACAAAAATTCACAAAGTTGGGATGGTTTTTTTAATTTTTTTTTGTAATGGTCAAATATTTGACTTTCTGCACCCCCTTAGTTAGACGACTGACCCAATAAGAATGGTACCAAAGGAAAGAGCATCCCCTTCTGCACTCTTAATCCTATCCCGCCAAAGGTGTGACTTTAATACAGAGTGGTTAAAAAAAGTTCCAAAGACAGTTAAGAAAACGTATCCAAAATAGTAAGGTAGTTTTTTTGCGATTTTTTGCGAAAAGTGTCGAGCGGTCCAGCTTCGGTTGTATATGGGCACCTGGAGGACGTGGAGAGAAAAAAAATCAGTTGTTAGTTTTGTTCTAGCTCTTATACCGGGCGAGCTACAAAAGTTTTTTTCTCCAAACGTCATTAAATTGCTACTTTATTTGACACAACAGACGAAGGTAAAACACTTCATTACCTTAGTGTCATCCCGGCGGCAGGTAAAGTTTTTTCCTGCCGCTCGTCGCCGGCAGGTAAAGTCTTTTACTGCCGCTCAAAAACATTGCTATATGCGAAGTTTATACTTACTTATATTGAATAGAATATTATAGAGAGACGATGACAATAATTAATTAAAAAATAGCAATAAAATAAACGGAGAATAATAAAATTATAATAAAAAAAAAAGCCAGATTGAACCTGATTGGAACCTGGACCGCCAGGATAAGAGTCAGTCGCTCTAACCATACCATTACGCAAGAGTTTAAGATCTTTTCGCATAACCGCGCTTACTTTCATATTGGAGGAATGTCCCATACACATTATTATTATTGATATTTAATTGAATATTATTGTTCACATAAAGACCTTCATGTTTTCTTGAAAACACGTAGGATATACGCAGAAACATAGCTTATTTAATTACAAATATTAAATATACACAGACACAGCTGATGATATTTTTCAAAAGCGCGTAATTTGACCACGTCAATCAGTGATGTACTTTACTCATAGAATGACATTAAATAAAATGTTTTCACTTGCTTTTGAATTATGTGCAATACTTTTAGCTTTGCTATCGCTAAATCGAATATAACCTATAGTTAATTTATTGGAACCAAAAATGGTATATTTAAGCATCTAAAAACAATATAAAATCATCATGAACAACTTCAACTGACTACCCTCGTTACTCGGAAGTGATTGCTCATTGGCTGCATTGACTCCGTACGCCTGCCTGATCTAAACCGACAATACATAGGCGCTGGTTTCATTGCACTTTCTATGTTTTGAGTTGAATCTTTTTTAGAATTATTACCAGAAAAGTCCAATAAGGTAACAAATATTTTTATGAAAATAAGTATTGCAGTAGCAATTTAATATCGAAATGCAATGTATGATACCTATGGGTATTACCATACGTTTTCGATGATTGAAAGAGGATTTGACATTGGTGGCTGTCACTTTACCTGCCGGCGACAGGCGGCAGGAAAAGACTTTAACTGCCGGCGACGGGCGGCAAATAAATTCTTTACCTGCCGCTGGTAAGATTGTCTACATGTCTATTAGTACTAATTACAATATAATTCAAAGGTTTGGTGAAAAAATAATATGTTTTATTCGGAGCTAAAGTGACTTTCCTGGCTCGTCCGTGTTGAGAAACTGCACAGCCTCGCCAGAAAAGTGACACTTTCGCTCCTTATGAAACAATATACTATTCTGTGCCACATTTTTTGCCAATTTGGGTGTACTTTTCTCACATTTCACCCTGTAGATTCCACATTTTTGCAGCAAAAAATCTGAATTAATTCAGAAAAGTAGTACACATATGGGCCCCCGACCTGACCAAAAATCAAGGGCCTAACTTTGAATTTGAAATTTTGACGAATTTTTAAACTTTGAATTTCAATCTGCTACTTTGAGGTATATTTGTGCCGAGACGGTGCATCTAATCGTATGTCATTCTATCCCAGGGGATACCTTGGAATGTTTTCTTTTTGGGACTTAGGAGCCATTTTTCGTTGGGGCGTGCGAAATGGTCTTAATTGAATTTAGAAGCGAAAGATGCAGATTTTTGAAAGTTTTAGCCCCAAAATCCCGAATGGTTCCGAAGATCGCCACATAACTAGGGTAACAGAAGCATTCGGAATTAGGCTCCTCCCACCGAACGCTAACTGAGGGCGACGTCACACAAGATCTGCCAAATTTATAGGTTACCTCATTTCGCAGAAAAATAAAGAAAGAGCTATTGTGACGTCATGAGAATTCACGGCTGACAATTTTATAATGATTTATATGAGTGATTTGTTAGAGAGGCCTTTTTTTTGAAAATTTAAGCTTTTAAATCTTAATGTTCGGCAAGTATACTTAATTATTATAAATTTGGGGTTTATTTAGACTTATTTTGCACCATGCAAATTAATAGTTTCATTCAGAATACTTCTTAAATATCGGAAATAAACTTCACAAAACGGCTAAAAAAATAGGGTTAAAACATATATGATATAGTTCGGCAGTTCGGTAATTCCATCCGGGCGCTCCGGACACAGCCCTTTTCCCAAAATCCTAACGAGCTAGAGTGAGACAGTCTGATATCCGGAGCGCTCGGGATGTAATTACTAAAATCAACTAGTACAGAGCAGAAAATTTATAAAAATGGACTTCACTCTGTAATATAGTAATAATGTAGGAAATAACTTCTTGGTTTCAAAATACCAAAAACCTTAACAAAACTCAATATTAATAAAAAAAATGGACCCACGCTTTTAGAGGGAATGGCGGAAATGAATTCTTGTGACGTTGACTGACGTATACAGGTGGTTCTCTCTCTAAGAAATGAGGCAACCTGTAAAGTTGACTGATCTTGGACGTCACATACATCGGAATTTGGTTAAAAGCGGAACCGAGCGTAATTTGAGAGTTGAATTTAAACCAATCAGATAAAACCTAAAATAGGAATGGACATGTGTATTGACGTTATTGACATGTGTAATTACGTTATTGACATGTGTAATGACGTTATTGACATTTCTGCTCCGTTTCGCTGTATGTGACGGCGGCTTGACAATTAAGATTTTCCGAAATGTAAACATTAACCTTAAAGGCTTAAAGAAAAACGTGGAAAACTGTGTGGCCGGTGAAAATTTGAACATTTCTATGAAGATTATTGACAAAATGCCCGGTCCTCGCGAACGTTTTCACAAAGACTGATCGATTTGAAAATTTCGTGTTCGGATTTATGTCAAAAAATTCACCTAAATCAAAGACTCTCTTTATTTAGATGTAGAGTTTCAACTGCAATGTAAAAATGTAGACGAAATATAACTTTTATTAACATACCGGCCGTGACGTAAGCCATTAAAGATACCACTGATATTTTTGAAACGATTAAAGTTGAAGTAAGATGTAGACTGTAAAGAAAGATGATATTTGGTATGTGTCTTACTACGGCTACATGGCGCGATACGACGTTTCGTTCATTAAATATACGCCATCATTAGACTTTTTTATTATGTTGTTTACCTGCTCTTTCATATGAGACTATTTTTCATAAAACATATAACAGTTGATTTCGGCCGAAAATTTTTACGACTTTACACCTTTGAAATTTGTTAAATTTCCACATTTTATTTTTCAATATGCATGTTAATACGTTGTATAAAGAGGTCATTGAGCACTATCAGATACATGAATCAGAAGGAAGCGGCCTTTCATGGTTTTAGAAAGTTAGAAACCTGAGTTTTTGGTTGTAGGTTCTTTTCATAGTGACAAACAATATGTTACAAATGGGAACCCTGATATGGTACTATTTTACATCTTTTCATGAATTGTAACACGTGTTTTTTTACCATTCTTTAAAAGTTGTTAGGTTTGCGAGTATAAAGTCTTTCAGACGATTCGACATTTCAGCTACTTTTAGGCATCATCAGGCTCTTTTTTGTTAATTTTACGGTGGTTTCGGCAACATGAAAGCAACGTTCGGGTATGTCCTAACCCGCGCGCGTGGTCTTGAACCACAAAACTTCCAAATCAGTAAAAAAAAATGACGTACAGACAAATAAAAACACACCATAAACAAACTCAAGATTTCTGCTGATCAACTTGTTATAAATATAAATCAAACACGAAACATGATCAAGATGAAGTTTTAAGTTCCGTCTGACATTTAAATAGGCTGGTCGGCCATATTGCCTTGAGGGGCAATATGTCAAATGATACGACGTTTGCTTATTGCTGCTCATCAGACAACGCGGGATAGGCAATTATCTCTCAGCCTACATTATTCATTATCACCAATTGATATCGATTTTCATTGTATTTGTTTTATTAATTACGATAATATTAATTTTTGGGATGTGATTTCACCGGGTGCATTTGTTTACACCGACATTTGGAGAATATGCACCCTTATTGCACCCGGTGCATTCAATTCGCAGCGTTGCCTTTTCAACTTAAGTTACCACGTTGCCATATAGTTATATGTCATATGTCATATTATGTATTTTTGCATTATCTACAATCTACAAGTCACGTGCATGAGAATTTTTAATTTTTATTATATATTTTACCCCTCAGGAACTGAAATAAACTTTTAACCACCTGATTTTATAAAAAAAACTCTCTTTTTGAAAGAATATCATAAGAAAAAAAAAGGATATAATATTGCTTTAATTGCTGAGTTTTTCTTTCTATCTTGAGTATGTTATTAGAGCTAAGAGTTAAACAAAATTTAACGAACATATTCATAACAAAAATTACTTAAACTGTTTGGACTTTGGATCAAATACCTTTATTTGGACGAGAACGGAGGAATACAGTAGTACTTTACAGTTTACACCGAGTAGGAACAACAAATAACGGTTCTGCTTTTGCAGGATGCAGGATACCGTAATAGGGAATAATTTATTAACACACATTTATTTATGTAATTCGTATATTATTTAGTATTTGTTGAATAAAAAAAATATATATTGTTTTATGAAATATGAAGTTGACAGATGACATTTGTTGACTGATGACATTTGACAGATCGAGATTCATTTGACGATTCTGACATAATCGGAATGCACCGGGTACAATGAAGATCACAACCCTAATTAATTTATTAAAAAAATGAAACCCATGTTTTTGACATTTGACTTCAACGCATGTCATTGCCATTCTTAATGTTGTGACGTCAGCGAGTATGCTAAATTGACAAAAAGACGTTGAGTAATGTTTTTATTTTCGAGGCTAAACAAGATGGCAGTTCAGAAATAAAATAGTCATTATTCTTTAGACAAGGAAATATATTAAAACAAAAAATGGAGTTTAGACTTGACTATATTGCTGTTAATAAACGAGGAAATAATATCTGACCTAAGTACAGCTTTAGTACATACCGACTATGTAATTTAAAATGTGTCCTTTAAACTTGGAAATTTAGTGGCATGCAACTGAGTTGTGATAGCACGCAAGTTATAAACCATATTGGGAAACCTCATAAAATTAAACTACCGGTATAAATAATTAATTAGAGCTGCACGATTGTTCATAGCAAGGTCGAACGTTGAGTTTATTATACTTGTAATATGAGTCTGGCCCCAATGTATTGATTAGTCCATTGTTAATATTATAAAGTGTTTTCGGAATTAATGGAATATTTTGTAATATAATTAGAGGGTAATTATTACTACTAGTTAAAATTTTTAATTTCATTTAACTATAAGTTGTTTATTGATTTTGTATAAACCAATGAGTCACGACATGAAAGTAAATAATGTTTATTGTTTCAAACTCTAAAGCACATTTAATTTTTATTAATTACTGCTTTATAGTTTAATATTTAGGCAATAATGCGTTGATTCTTGAAAAGCTGCGTTCTGGGTATTATGAATATGAAGAAACTACCTACTTTCGTGACTAAAAATTACCATAGTTATGTTAAGTAGAAATACTTCCCATTCCTAATAAGAACTATTTTACATTTTGATGGATGGGAAAGTCAATAACCTTACAAGGTATCTTGTCCAAAGAAGGAAAAATCCATATAAGGCGATAGTTGCATTGTAGCAGGTTTACGACCTAAAATTTTACCAAGTATAAATATGCAGTTTGGTGTATCATGTTCCATCAATTTAAATGTTACATGATGATTCAACATAGTAAGGTGTATATTTTATAACAAGAATTTAATGAGAGTCATTTGAGGTTACTGTTTGAGCCCACGAGCGAAGCGGGTGGCGCATGTTGCCCGAGAGAATAACGCTCATTAAATGCGAGTCGAATACTATGCTTTATCCACGTCCATGTCCCGGGTTTTTTCAAATATCATAGGTTATAGGTGCCACAAAGATAATAATTATCTCGTGATTTTAAATGTAGTCCGGTTTCGCTAATCGATGGCGCGACGTTTAATGCGTCAGATAGATGACGGTCTAGTCGCCCAGCGCGTGCATGTTCATGCCACGAGGGTGGACGGTAAATTACTTCATTTTATGGCCTATTTTAAGTATTTTTCAGTGAAAAATACATTTTTTAGTAAAAAAGTGACACTGTAACCTACATTTCTCGCAGTTCATCCAAATAGAAGAATAATTATTTGAATGAACAAGTGTTAACTACCGATTTCATGTTTAGGGCGGTTTACTTTTTGAGTTGCCAGTTGCTTACGTCATGCCTCGTTTCCATGACAACTCATTATTCACTTGAGAATAATGTTCATTATTCATAAGCAAATAAAGATTATCATTAATCTTGAGTAACGTCATTAAATTTCTCTTTATTTGACACAACAGACGAAGGTAAAACACTTCATTTGTTTATTGCCATCCCGGCGGCAGGTAAAGTTTTTTCCTGCCACTCTTCGCCGACAGGAAAAATCTTTTACTGCCGCTCAATAACATTGCGATGCGATCTGCGAAGGAAACTTACTACATATATATTATATTCAAAAATATTAATGATTTTTTTGTAAACCTGATTTTTTTCTTTGGTAAATTAAATAAGCCGTACTATAATGTTGTAATTTGTAATTACCTATACAGGGTGTCTTTTTTAAGTGTGTGCAGTATTGCTATCTCCGAAACGGCTGTAGTTACAAGGTCGGCTAAATTAGTAAGAAGTTGTCTTTTATGGAGACTTTTTAGAAAACCTTTGCAGTGTAGCCACATTTTAAGTAGTTTTTGAAATATTTAGAAAATTGTAAAAATTGCGAAAATTTTATCCAGTCCAGTCCAGTACAGTTTTGAACATCACCTATTTTTTAATTTCCTGACTTTTTCGGGTTATATTTTGGTTCTTTTTCTCCATTTTTCATTTCAATTGTGAAAGGAAAACAATAACTTCTGGGAACTTATAGGTATACACGGTAGATGATACGTACTCTTGGTTGAGGGATACGGACATGTTTCTACAAACTACTGATCCTATTAAATCTAAATATAAACAAAATATTAAAAATGAAAAAAATAAAAAATGAGCGCAGAGTATTCGTATTCCTAAAACTTAAATCGTCGAAAAAATGCTCAGATTTCGATGGTAAGAGGCGAAAGAGAACATCAAGAAGATGAAATTGTAGTTGGATCCACTCCGATCGGTCAAGGCGTTCTCAAGTCACAGGCGGTCAAAGTTGAAAAATGAGAAATAATCGTAAGCCCTTTGGACATTTTCAGAAAAAATTCGGAAATTTTTCTTTTTTGCTTTTTTTCATCGGAATGGCACGCTTGCAATCTCCTAAGAAACTACCTAACAAACTCAATTCGAACGAAATTAACCTCTAAAGAGGTTTTTAAAAATGGTCCAAAAACGCGATTCTACAAGTGCCTAAAAATCGACCTCCGAAGGGGTCTATCGCCGGAAATATTGCACGCATTGGAACTTCCGATGGTAAAAGGCGAAAGAGAACATCAAGAAGATGAAAATGTAGTTGGATTCACTCCGATCGGTCAAGGCGTTCTCAAGTTACACGCGGTCAAAGTTGAAAAATGAGAAATAATCGTAAGCCCTTTGGACATTTTCAGAAAAAATTCGGAAATTTTTCTTTTTTGCTTTTTTTCATCGGAATGGCACGCTTGCAATCTCCTAAGAAACTACCTAACAAACTCAATTCGAACGAAATTAACCTCTAAAGAGGTTTTTAAAAATGGTCCAAAAACAGGATTCTACAAGTGCCTAAAAATCGACCTCCGAAGGGGTCTATCTCCGGAAATATTGCACGCATTGGAACTTCCGATGGTGAGAGGTGAAAGAGAACATCAAGAAGATGAAAATGTAGTTGGATTCACTCCGATCGGTCAAGGCGTTCTCAAGTTACAGGCGGTCAAAGTTGAAAAATGAGAAATAATCGTAAGCCCTTTGGACATTTTCAGAAAAAAATCAGAAATTTTTCTTTTTTGCTTTTTTTTATCGGAATGGCACGCTTGCAATCTCCTAAGAAACTTCCTAACAAACTCAATTCGAACGAAATTAACCTCTAAAGAGGTTTTTAAAAATAGTCCAAAAACAGGATTCTACAAGTGCCTAAAAATCGACCTCCGAAGGGGTCTATCTCCGGAAATATTGCACACATTGGAACTTCCGATGGTGAGAGGCGAAAGAGAACATCAAGAAGATGAAAATGTAGTTGGACTCACTCCGATCGGTCAAGGCGTTCTCAAGTTACAGGCGGTCAAAGTTGAAAAATGAGAAATAATCGTAAGACCTTTGGACATTTTCAGAAAAAATTCGGAAATTTTTCTTTTTTGCTTTTTTTATCGGAATGGCACGCTTGCAATCTCCTAAGAAACTTCCTAACAAACTCAATTCGAACGAAATTAACCTCTAAAGAGGTTTTTAAAAATGGTCCAAAAACGGGATTCTACAAGTGCTTAAAAATCGACCTCCGAAGGGGTCTATCTCCGGAAATATTGCACACATTGGAACTTCCGATGGTAAGAGGCGAAAGAGAATATCAAGAAGATGAAATTGTGGTTGGATTCACTCCGATCGGTCAAGGCGTTCTCAAGTTACAGGCGGTCAAAGTTGAAAAATGAGAAATAATCGTAAGCCCTTTGGACATTTTCAGAAAAAATTCGGAAATTTTTCTTTTTTGCTTTTTTTATCGGAAAGACACGCTTGCAATCTCCTAAGAAACTTCCTAACAAACTCAATTCGAACGAAATTAACCTCTAAAGAGGTTTTTTAAAAATGGTCCAAAAACGCGATTCTACAAGTGCCTAAAAATCGACCTCCGAAGGGGTCTATCGCCGGAAATATTGCACGCATTGGAACTTCCGATGGTAAGAGGCGAAAGAGAACATCAAGAAGATAAAAATGTAGTTGGATTCACTCCGATCGGTCAAGGCGTTCTCAAGTTACAGGCGGTCAAAGTTGAAAAATGAGAAATAATCGTAAGCCCTTTGGACATTTTCAGAAAAAATTCGGAAATTTTTCTTTTTTGCTTTTTTTATCGGAAAGACACGCTTGCAATCTCCTAAGAAACTTCCTAACAAACTCAATTCGAACGAAATTAACCTCTAAAGAGGTTTTTTAAAAATGGTCCAAAAACGCGATTCTACAAGTGCCTAAAAATCGACCTCCGAAGGGGTCTATCGCCGGAAATATTGCACGCATTGGAACTTCCGATGGCAAGAGGCGAAAGAGAACATCAAGAAGATAAAAATGTAGTTGGATTCACTCCGATCGGTCAAGGCGTTCTCAAGGTACAGGCGGTCAAAGTTGAAAAATGAGAAATAATCGTAAGCCCTTTGGACATTTTCAGAAAAAATTCAAAAATTTTTTTTTTGCTTTTTTTATCGGAATGGCACGCTTGCAATCTCCTAAGAAACTTCCTAACAAACTCAATTCGAACGAAATTAACCTCTAAAGAGGTTTTTAAAAATGGTCCAAAAACGGGATTCTACAAGTGCCTAAAAATCGACCTCCGAAGGGGTCTATCGCCGGAAATATTGCACACATTGGAACTTCCGATGGTAAGAGGCGAAAGAGAACATCAAGAAGATGAAATTGTAGTTGGATTCACTCCGATCGGTCAAGGCGTTCTCAAGTTACAGGCGGTCAAAATGAGAAATAATCGTAAGCCCTTTGGACATTTTCAGAAAAAATTCGGAAATTTTTCTTTTTTGCTTTTTTTCATCGGAATGGCACGCTTGCAATCTCCTAAGAAACTACCTAACAAACTCAATTCGAACGAAATTAACCTCTAAAGAGGTTTTTTAAAAATGGTCCAAAAACGGGATTCTACAAGTGCCTAAAAATCGACCTCCGAAGGGATCTATCTCCGGAAATATTGCACACATTGGAACTTCCGATGGTGGGAGGTGAAAGAGGACATCAAAAAGAGGGGAATTCAGTTGGATTTAGGGATGTGCAAGACATAAGAAAATATCGATATTTGAGAAATATATCAATATCGGCATTCGATATATCGTCAAAAAGATCGATATATATTGAAACAACAATGCTTTTTCTAAGAAGCTAAGAACAAGAACTGTACAACATTAACAAATTGAAACTAAACAGAAGAACGTGGAGCCGCGCAAATAATTAATAATAATGGTATTTATTTAGCATAAAGCTATATACAAAAACTCATATAAAAAATAATTACATGCAGAATGGAGACCCAAAACAAACAATGTAACATAAGAAATAACCTTAACAACTAAAAGTAGAATCAGGTAGAATAAAACTTGTAACACTAAAGTAAAAATAGGTAAAAAAAAAACAAAAAAGAATCTTTTACACAACACTATAAAAATACGAATAAAAAAATAGTAACAAGGTGATAACTGACTCAGCTTAGCTCATTCTTGACAAAAGTGACAGCTACCTGACCACTAGATGTCATTTATGGAGTAGACGATAGAGGTAGGACTGAAGGTAACCAAAAAATGGCGATATTTCTCTAAAATGTTAAAATTGATACCGTTTTTATTTTCGAGGAAATCGCCGCCATTTTTGAGAAGACCATTGTTAAAAAGGGGGGCCAAAACGGTAAAGCAGGAGGGTCTTTCCAGATGCAATATAGGTACTATGGTCCATTTCAAATAGATATTCATCTAGCAGGCTGAGAAATTGACAGACTCGTCCTATGTCGTCCTTGCATGTAAATGTGTCAATTTCTCAGCTTACTAGATGAATATCTATTTGAAATGGACTCTAGGTCGCTGGAGTTGTCGGGTAGACTTTGTTTGATATTTGATTGATGAGATTGAAATATCGAACTCGATACTTTAATTTAACTATCGATATTCCGATATATCGATGCCAAAAATATCGCTCCAATATATCGATATTTTTCTAGAAATATATCGGCTTTTCGATATATCGATATTTTTTGGACATCCCTAAAGTGGAATAATGGAATATACAATAAGTTTAGTATGGTCTGTAGAATGGCGAGGTAATAGCATGAAAAACAAAATTTTTCCATGCGGTTGCTTTTTTATAAATCACAATGGATTGTACTCAAACAATAATTAAAAACAACAAATTCTGCCAGTCAGGTTTGTAGAATGCGATGACTAGCTACACAAACATTTTTTATGACTTTTTCTGAATGGAAAACTCGCATCACCACCTGATGCAGATGAGTAACAATGATTATCGACGTATCGCAAAGTTGTGAAATAATATAATTCCGAGCACACACTATTACATTAGAAATGTTATAAATACTAATAGACAAGTGATAAAAAGAATCTAATTGTTTATTTATTTGCACAGAGCATCACCATAAATTCGTGTTTATTGTCTCTTACATAAAATCATCTTAATGGCTTTCATGACTAGAATAAATCACATAAACCCGTAGTTAATAGACTAAATAGCATTTTTTGGGTCACTGTATAAAATATTCTTTCAATTAAATTCCCACACTAAGACGGAAGGTACACATGATGTAGTCGAACGTTCACATTTGGAAAATTGCCAACTTAATTCCTAAAATTTCCATTCGGTTTTAGTAAAATTACCATTATTGGTAATGATGATGATACAGGGTGCGCCCATTGTGTGCACAGCTTGAGTAATGAGATTTTATTTTTAGATGCATTAGTAAGTTTGGTTTTCATCAACTGAGCGAACAAATTGCTTCATTAGTGGCAATAAAACGATGATTAAGTTTCTTTGCATTCTTCTTGGAAATTATAAGATTTCTAACGGTTTGAGCCTTCTATTGACAGAAGTTTTATTGCTATTTTAGTTATGTTATATTGTAAAAGTTGAAGACACAGCAGGAACATACATTATCAGTGGCATAAATACCCACGCACAACCGCAATAATGGAATGCTGCACCAACATGTGTGTGTTATAAAATAACCAAGGCTTATTTAATAATAGACAGTGGAAATTTCCTTTAGTCGATTCGACCAGGCCTGTAACTAAATATAGTCCAGGTGCTGTCAGAAGTGGGCAGTAATACGGACGCAATATGCAATTCAATCAGAGCACCATTAACTAACTAAAGAGCAACAGCACACTGTATATTACATTCAGCGTAATCGGATGCTTGTTCGATGCTCTGTGATTCGCCGTTGGCATAGGAAATTTCCATTGGATTAGGGGAACGTTGGGTAATATTACTCCAAAACATGTTCAAGGTACTGCCGAGCGGCCCAGTCGCAATCGCTATTTGACATTTAGGTTTGACGCAAGCCAAGCATGGTGGAATTTATAGGACGGCTTAACTTTTGTGCCAATTCAATGCTCAGATGACGTATAGCTAGCGTAGGCGGCTATACGCTCTAGCTAATTGGCAGGGGAAAAAAATTATTTGTTTTGATTGGCTTCCTGCAGTTTCTCACCACATACTGCAACCAATGGCGTCAATGTGAGTCAGTACTATACGTAATTTTCGATGCGCAGTAATCAAAAGCGTTTTACATTACCTCTTATGGACATAATCATTCTTTTAGATGTCTACTATTCCTGGTCCTGACCGACTACTTAGAAGAAAGGGAGAGTCCTGAAGAAGAAAATCTTGAAAAAAAAAGGAAATATACATTTTAATGCACACTAGGCTTACGAAATTTATTTAATTCGTTCTTCAGGATGCAAAGAGTTCCTATCAATGAAGGAAAAGTGCACTGCCCTTCTCATGATTGACACGAGATAGGTTTACCAACGAGAGGTTTAACGAGTTTTTAAAGAGAAAATAGGTTAATTGATACCTCGCTTAAACTCTTTGCAAAAGGACTAGTTAAACATAAAATAGCTAATATTGCACCTCCTTCCCCTCCACAAAGTGCTAGTTAAATATAGATTCGTCCATGTAGATATTATTAACGACCTTTCCCATTATAATGAGCGTTGTTTATATCTGCAATTTACCAATAATTCAATACTTTGAACGTAATGATATAGATAATGCTTAGGATATGCATATTGCAGCACACAGTGGAAATTTATTGTGGAAATTTGATGCACCTGAAATGATATTAGCTCTAATAGGCGTTTAATGATGTTTTAAGAGTACCTGTCTGATTCAATAATTTGAAAAAAATGATTTGAAAATTAAAATAGGTTAATTGGAGGAAATTTAAATTTAATGAAAATTTAATTCTGAAGACGGCAAAATAATGGCAATAAAAATGGCAAAATTCGTGATAAATCTGCAGGAAAAAAAGTGTTTAAGCAGAAAAAAAATGACATTTGACAGCTCGGCGACAAGTGTTTCTGCTTATTCTGCATCTCACTAGGAACACCATATTCGAGTGTAGCCTGGAAAGGATGTAGAGGGAAAAAATGAGCTGCGGGCTGCATTTTTTGAGTGAACTGAACGACCAAAATATAAAATAGTTAATTGGAAGAAATTTAAATTTAATGAAAATTTAATTCTGAAGACGGCAAAATAATGGCAATAAAAAGGCAAAAGTAGTGATAAATCTGCAGAAAAAAAGTGTTTAAGCAGAAAAAAAGAAGACATTTGACAACCCGGCGACAAGTGTTTCTGCTTATTCTGCATCTCACTAGGAACACCATATTCGAGTGTAGCCTGGACAGGATGTAGAGAGAAAAATGAGCTGCGGGCTGCATTTTTTGAGTGAACTGAACGACCAAAATATAAAATAGTTAATTGGAAGAAATTTAAATTTAATGAAAATTTAATTCTGAAGACGGCAAAATATTGGCAATGAAAATGGCAAAATTAGTGATAAATCTGCAGAAAAAAAGTGTTTAAGCACAAAAAAAGAAGACATTTGACAACCCGGCGACAAGTGTTTCTGCTTATTCTGCATCTCACTAGGAACACCATATTCGAGTGTAGCCTGGACAGGATGTAGAGAGAAAAATGAGCTGCGGGCTGCATTTTTTGAGTGAACTGAACGACCAAAATATAAAATAGTTAATTGGAAGAAATTTAAATTTAATGAAAATTTAATTCTGAAGACGGCAAAATATTGGCAATGAAAATGGCAAAATTAGTGATAAATCTGCAGAAAAAAAGTGTTTAAGCACAAAAAAAGAAGACATTTGACAACCCGGCGACAAGTGTTTCTGCTTATTCTGCATCTCACTAGGAACACCATATTCGAGTGTAGCCTGGAAAGGATGTAGAGGGAAAAAATGAGCTGCGGGCTGCATTTTTTGAGTGAACTGAACGACCAAAATATAAAATAGTTAATTGGAAGAAATTTAAATTTAATGAAAATTTAATTCTGAAGACGGCAAAATAATGGCAATAAAAAGGCAAAAGTAGTGATAAATCTGCAGAAAAAAAGTGTTTAAGCACAAAAAAAGAAGACATTTGACAACCCGGCGACAAGTGTTTCTGCTTATTCTGCATCTCACTAGGAACACCATATTCGAGTGTAGCCTGGACAGGATGTAGAGAGAAAAATGAGCTGCGGGCTGCATTTTTTGAGTGAACTGAACGACCAAAATATAAAATAGTTAATTGGAAGAAATTTAAATTTAATGAAAATTTAATTCTGAAGACGGCAAAATATTGGCAATGAAAATGGCAAAATTAGTGATAAATCTGCAGAAAAAAGTGTTTAAGCAGAAAAAAAGAAGTCATTTGACAACCCGGCGACAAAAGTTTCTGCTTATTCTGCATCTCACTAGGAACACCATACTCAAGTGTAGCCTGGAAAGGATGTAGAGGGAAAAAATGAGCTGGGGGCTGCATTTTTTGAGTGAACTGAACGACCAAAATAGTATTTTTACCTGTACCCTTTTAATTGCAATATAAGGATGACGATGTAAAGTATTTAACCTACGGGACTTTCTTTGGTGGGAGGTGAAAAAGAGCATCAAAATGAACAAGAAACCGTTGAAATCACTCCGATCGGACCACTCATTCTAAAGTTACAGGCGGTCAAATTTGGAAATTGAGAAAAAGTAGGGAATACCCCCCCTCCATCCCGCTCCCATTTTTCTTTTGCAGTGTTTGACAGGAATAAAGCGAGTTTCTATGAACGAAACAAACAAATAAGAAGTGAAATTAGACCCATAATTGGGCTTTTTCTAAATGCCTCCAAAGCACATTCTAAAAGTGCCTAAAAATCGAAGGGGTCTCTCTCCCAAACTATGGAACCTACAGGACTTTTTTTGGTGGGACTTGAAAAAGGACATCAAAAAGAACAAAAAACCGTTGAAATCACTTCGTTCGGTCCACTCGTTCTAAAGTTATATGCGTTTAAATCCCACCTACCGCCCTTTGGTCAATTTCGCAAAATCAAAAAAAAATTGTTTTTTTGGTGTTTTTGATTGGAATGATGCGAGTTCCTATGAACGAAATAAACATATTCGGAGTTAAATTAGTCCCATAAGTGGGCTTTTTTGTAAATGCCTCCAAAGTACATTTATAAAGTGCCTAAAAATCGACTTCCGAAGGGGGTCTTTCTCCTAAACTATTGAGCCTACGGGATTTTCTTTGGTGGGAGGTGAAAAAAGACATTAAAAAGAACAAGAAACCATTGAAATCAATCCGATCGGTCCACTCGTTCTAAAGTTACAGGCGGTCAAGTTTGGAACTAGGGAAAAACGAGGAAATACCCCTCCCCCACTCCCGCCCTTTGGTCAATTTCTCAGAATTTTGAAAATATTTTTTTTTGCTGCCTTTGATCATAATGAAGCGAGTTCATGAACGAAACAAAGAAATTCGGACTGAAATTAGTCCCATAAGTGGGCTTTCTAAATGCTTCCAAAGAACATTCTAAAAGTGTCTAAAAATCGAGTTCCGAAGGGTTCTGTATCCTTAACTAGTGGACCTACGAGACTTTCTTTGATTGGAGGTAAAAAGGACATAAAAGAGAGCAAGAAACCGTTTAAATCACTCCGATCGGTCCACTCATTCTAATGTCACAGGCGGTCAAATTTGGAAATTAAGAAAAACGAGGAAATACCCTCCCCCGCCCCCTTTTCCTCAATTTTGCAAAATGTTTGAAACTTTTTTTTGCTGTTTTTGATTGGAATAAAGCGAGTTTCTATAAACGAAACAAAGAAATTAGGAGTAAAATTAGTCCCATAATTGGGCTATTTCCAAATGCTTCCAAAGCACCTGAAAATCGGAGGGTTTCTCTCCCAAGTTATTGAACCTACGGGACTTTCTTTGATGGGAGGTGAAAAAGGACATCAAAAAGAACAAGAAACCGTTGAAATCACTCCGATGGGTCCACTCGTTTTAAAATTACAGTCGGTCAAATTTGGAAATTGAGAAAACGAAGGAACACCTCCCCCCCTGCCGCCCCGTGGTCAATTTTGCAACATTTTTGAAAATTTTTATTGCTGTTTTGATTGGAATGAAGCGAATTCCTATGAACGAAACAAATCTAATAGTAGCGAAATTAGTCCCAAAAGTGAACTGTTTTCTAAACGCGTCCAAAGGAAGTTATAAAAGTGCCTAAAAATCGACCTCCGAAGGGGTCTCTCTCCCAAACTAGTGAACCTACTGGACTTTTTTTGATAGGCGGTAAAAACGTACATCAAAAAGAACAAGAAACCGTTGAAATCACTCCGATCGGTCCACTCGTTCTAAAGTTACAGGCGGTCAAATTTGGAAATAGGGAAAAACGAGGAAATACCCCTCCCCCCCCTCCCGCCCTTTGGTCAATTTCTCAGAATTTTGAAAATATTTTTTTTTGCTGCCTTTGATCATAATGAAGCGAGTTCATGAACGAAACAAAGAAATTCGGACTGAAATTAGTCCCATAAGTGGGCTTTCTAAATGCTTCCAAAGAACATTCTAAAAGTGTCTAAGAATCGAGCTCCGAAGAGTTCTGTATCCTAAACTAGTGGACCTACGAGACTTTCTTTGACTGGAGGTAAAAAGGACATAAAAAAGAGCAAGAAACCGTTTAAATCACTCCGATCGGTCCACTCATTCTAATGTCACAGGCGGTCAAATTTGGAAATTGAGAAAAACGAGGAAATACCCTCCCCCGCCCTCTTTTCATCAATTTTGCAAAATGTTTGAAACTTTTTTTTGCTGTTTTTGATTGGAATAAAGCGAGTTTCTATAAACGAAACAAAGAAATTAGGAGTAAAATTAGTCCCATAATTGGGCTATTTCCAAATGCTTCCAAAGTACCTGAAAATCGGAGGGTTTCTCTCCCAAGTTATTGAACCTACGGGACTTTCATTGATGGGAGGTGAAAAAGGACATCAAAAAGAACAAGAAACCGTTGAAATCACTCCGATGGGTCCACTCGTTTTAAAATTACAGTCGGTCAAATTTGGAAATTGAGAAAACGAAGGAACACCTCCCCCCCTGCCGCCCCGTGGTCAATTTTGCAAAATTTTTGAAAACCTTTGGATTTTTTGCTGTTTTGGATTGGAATAAAGCGAGTTTCTATAAACGAAACAAATCAATTAGGAGTAAAATTAGTCCCATAATTAGACTTTTTCTAAATGCTTCTAAAGTACCTAAATATCGAAGGGTTTCTCTCCCAAATTATTGAACCTACGGCACTTTCTTTGACTGGAGGTGAAAAAGGACATCAAAAAGAACAAGAAACCGTTGAAATCACTGCGATCGGTCCACTCGTCCTAAAGTTATAGACGTTTAAATTTGAAAATTGACAAAAAACGAGAAAATACCCCCCCCCCCTCTCTTTGAGCCATTTCGCAAAATAAAAAAAAAATTTTTTTGCTGTTTTTGATTGGAATGAAGCGAGTTCCTATGAACGAAATAAACATATTCGAAGTTAAATTAGCCCCATAAGTGGGCTTTTTTCTAAATGCCTCCAAATTACATTCATAAAGTGCCTAAAAATCAACCTCCGAAGGGGGTCTTTCTCCTAAACTATTGAACCTACGGGACTTTCTTTGGTGGGAGCTGAAAAAAGACATCAAAAAGAACAAGAAACCGTTGAAATCAATCCGATCGGTCAACTCGTTTTAAAGTAACAGGCGGTCAAATTTGGAAATAGGAAAAAACGAGGAAATACGAGAAAATACCCCTCAAATCAATTACTCAAAATTTTTGAAAATATTTTTTTGCTGCTTTTGATCATAATGAAGCGAGTTCATGAACGAAACAAACATATTCAGACTGAAATTAGTCCCGTAAGTGGGCTTTTTTCTAAATGCTTCCAAAGCACATTCTAAAAGTGTCTAAAAATCGACGTCCGAAGGGTTCTCTATCCTAAACTAGTGGACATACGAGACTTTCTTTGATGGGAGGTGAAAAAGGACATAAAAAAAAGCAAGAAACCGTTTAAAACACTCCGATCGCTCCACTCATTCTAATGTCACAGGCGGTCAAATTTGGAAATTGAGAAAAACAAGGGAATACCCTCCCCCGCCCCCTTTTCCTCAATTTTGCAAAATGTTTGAAACTTTTTTTTGCTGTTTTTGATTGGAATAAAGCGAGTTTCTATAAACGAAACAAAGAAATTAGGAGTAAAATTAGTCCCATAATTGGGCTATTTCCAAATGCTTCCAAAGCACCTGAAAATCGGAGGGTTTCTCTCCCAAGTTATTGAACCTACGGGACTTTCTTTGATGGGAGGTGAAAAAGGACATCAAAAAGAACAAGAAACCGTTGAAATCACTCCGATGGGTCCACTCGTTTTAAAATTACAGTCGGTCAAATTTGGAAATTGAGAAAACGAAGGAACACCTCCCCCCCTGCCGCCCCGTGGTCAATTTTGCAACATTTTTGAAAATTTTTATTGCTGTTTTGATTGGAATGAAGCGAATTCCTATGAACGAAACAAATCTAATAGTAGCGAAGTTAGTCCCAAAAGTGAACTGTTTTCTAAACGCGTCCAAAGGAAGTTATAAAAGTGCCTAAAAATCGACCTCCGAAGGGGTCTCTCTCCCAAACTAGTGAACCTACTGGACTTTTTTTGATGGGCGGTAAAAACGTACATCAAAAAAACAAGAAACCGTTGAAATCACTCCGATCGGTCCACTCGTTCTAAAGTTACAGGCGGTCAAATTTGGAAATAGGGAAAAACGAGGAAATACCCCTCCCCCCCCTCCCGCCCTTTGGTCAATTTCTCAGAATTTTGAAAATATTTTTTTTTGCTGCCTTTGATCATAATGAAGCGAGTTCATGAACGAAACAAAGAAATTCGGACTGAAATTAGTCCCATAAGTGGGCTTTCTAAATGCTTCCAAAGAACATTCTAAAAGTGTCTAAGAATCGAGCTCCGAAGAGTTCTGTATCCTAAACTAGTGGACCTACGAGACTTTCTTTGATTGGAGGTAAAAAGGACATAAAAAAGAGCAAGAAACCGTTTAAATCACTCCGATCGGTCCACTCATTCTAATGTCACAGGCGGTCAAATTTGGAAATTGAGAAAAACGAGGGAATACCCTCCCCCGCCCCCTTTTCATCAATTTTGCAAAATGTTTGATACATTTTTTTGCTGTTTTTGATTGGAATAAAGCGAGTTTCTATAAACGAAACAAAGCAATTAGGAGTAAAATTAGTCCCATAATTGGGCTATTTCCAAATGCTTCCAAAGTAACTAAAAATCGAAGGGTTTCTCTCCCAAATTATTGAACCTGCGGGACTTTCTTTGTTGGGAGGTGAAAAAGGACATCAAAAAGAACAAGAAACCGTTGAAATCACTCCGATCGGTCCACTCGTTCTAAAGTTATAGGCGTTTAAATTTGAAAATTAACAAAAAACGACGAAACACCCTCCCCCCTTCCTTTGGTCAATTTCGCAAAATCTAAAAAAAATTTTTTTTTGCTGTTTTTGATTGGAGTGATGCGAGTTCCTATGAATGAAATAAACATATTCGGAGTTAAATTAGCTCCATAAGCGGGCTTTTTTTTAAATGCCTCCAAAGTACATTCATAAAGTGCCTAAAAATCGACCCCCGAAGGGGGTCTTTCTCCTAAACTATTGAACCTACGGGACTTTCTTTGGTGGGAGGTGAAAAAAGACATCAAAAAGAACAAGAAACCGTTGAAATCAATCCGATCGGTCAACTCGTTCTAAAGTTACAGGCGGTCAAATTTGGAAATAGGGAAAAACGAGGAAATACCCCTCCCCCCCCTCCCGCCCTTTGGTCACTTTTTCAGAATTTTGAAAATGTTTTTTTTTTGCTGCCTTTGATCATAATGAAGCGAGTTCATGAACGAAACAAACAAATTCGGACTGAAATTAGTCCCATAAGTGGGCTTTCTAAATGCTTCCAAAGAACATTCTAAAAGTGTCTAAAAATCGAGTTCCGAAGGGTTCTGTATCCTTAACTAGTAGACCTACGAGACTTTCTTTGATTGGAGGTAAAAAGGACATAAAAGAGAGCAAGAAACCGTTTAAATCACTCCGATCGGTCCACTGATTCTAATGTCACAGGCGGTCAAATTTGGAAATTAAGAAAAACGAGGGAAGACCCTCCCCCGCCCCCTTTTCCTCAATTTTGCAAAATGTTTGAAACTTTTTTTTGCTGTTTTTGATTGGAATAAAGCGAGTTTCTATAAACGAAACAAAGAAATTAGGAGTAAAATTAGTCCCATAATTGGGCTATTTTCAAATGCTTCCAAAGTACCTAAAAATCGAAGGGTTTCTCTCCCAAATTATTGAACCTACGGGACTTTCTTTGATGGGAGGTGAAAGAGGACATCAAAAAGAACAAGTAACCGTTGAAATCACTCCGATTGGTCCACTCGTTTTAAAGTTGCAGTCGGTCAAATTTGAAAATTGGGAAAACGAAGGAACACCCCCCCCCCCTGCCGCCCCGTGGTCAATTTTGCAAAATTTTTGAAAATTTTTATTGCTGTTTTGATTGGAATGAAGCGAATTCCTATGAACGAAACAAATCTAATAGTAGCGAAATTAGTCCCAAAAGTGAACTGTTTTCTAAATGCGTCCAAAGGAGGTTATAAAAGTGCCTAAAAATCGACCTCCGAAGGGGTCTCTCTCCCAAACTAGTGAACCTACTGGACTTTTTTTGATGGGAGGTAAAAAGGACATAAAAAAGAGCAAGAAACCGTTTAAATCACTCCGATCGGTCCACTCATTCTAATGTCACAGGCGGTCAAATTTGGACATTGAGAAAAACGAGGGAATACCCTCCCCCGCCCCCTTTTCCTCAATTTTGCAAAATGTTTGAAACTTTTTTTTGCTGTTTTTGATTGAAATAAAGCGAGTTTCTATAAACGAAACAAAGAAATTAGGAGTAAAATTAGTCCCATAATTGGGCTATTTCCAAATGCTTCCAAAGTACCTAAAAATCGAAGGGTTTCTCTCCCAAATTATTGAACCTACGGGACTTTCTTTGATGGGAGGTGAAAAAGGACATCAAAAAGAAAAAGAAACCGTTGAAATCACTCCGGTCGGTCCACTCTTTCTAAAGTTATAGGCGGTCAAATTTGGAAATTGAGAAAAACTAGGGAATACCCCCCCCCCTCCCGCCCTTTGATCGATTTCGCAAAATTCTTTGTTTGCTGTTTTCCATCGGAATGAAGCGAGTTTCTATGAACGAAACAAACATATTAGGAGGGAAATTAGTCCCATAAGTTGGATTTTTTCTAAACGCCTCCAAAGCTCATTGTAAAAGTGTCTTAAAATCTACCTCCGAAGCGGACCTTCTTTGCTAGCAGATGAAAAAGGACATCAAAAAGGACAAGAAACCGTTGAAATCACTTCGATCGGTCAACTCGTTCTCAAGTTACAGGCGGTCAAATTTGGAAATAGAGAAAAACGAGGCAATACCTCCCCCCCTCCACCCTTTCGTCAGTTTAGCAAAATTTAATATTTTTTTGTTATAATGAAGTTTTTAGTGTCCCAATAAAGATGAACAGGTTAAATCACTAGGTTGGGACAAAAAAAAAATTCCTCAATATTTTATCAACTTGCCGACGTTTCGACCGTTTATTTTGATCTTTCTCACGGCTACAAACAAGTAAGAAACAATCCAGTGGTTCCTCTTCACTTCATTAAGAGATAAATAATGTTCTGTTTATTGTGTCTTGTTTGTTTTTTTTTATTTATACATATACGTTTTTCTAGTTTAATTTCGTTTCAAAGTGGTTTTTATTATTTATAGTATTCTTCGCATACGGTTTTCCTATTCTTTTTTTTCTTTGCTTCACTAACTGGATTGTTTCTTGCTTGATTGCAGCCTTGAGAAAGATCGAAATAAACGGTCGAAACGTCGGCAAATTGATAAAGAATTGAGGAATCTTTATTTTGACCTCACCCAGTGATTTGACTTTTAATTTTTTTTTGATGTTTTGGTTGGAATGAAGCGAGTTGCTATGAATGAAACAAACATTAGGAGTTACTTTTTCTTAAACGCGTTCAAAGAAGGTTCTAAAAGAGCCTAAAAATCGAATGGGTCTCTCTCCCAAACTATTGAACCTACAGGACTTTCTTTGATGGGAGGTGAAAAAGAACATCAAAAAGAACAAGAAAGCGTTGAAATCACTCCGATCAGTCCACTCATTCTAAAGTTACAGGCGGCCAAATTTGGAAATTGAGAAAAAAAAGGAAATACCCCCCCCCCCCTGCCCTTTGGTCAATTTTGCAAAATGTTTGAAACTTTTTTTTACTGTTTTTGATCGGAATAAAGCGAGTTTCTATGAACGAAACAAACAAATTAGGAGTGAAGTTAGTCCCATAATTGGGCTGTTTCTAAATGCCTCCAAAGTACATTCTAAAAGTGCCTAAAAATCGGAGGGTCTTTCTCCTAAATTATTGATCCTACGGGACAGGACTTTCTTTCGTGGGAGGTGAAAAAGGACATCAAAAAGAACAAGAAACTGTTGAAATCACTCCAATCGGTCCACTCGTTCTAAAGGTCCAATTTGGAAATTGAGGAAAACTATGGAATACTCCCTCCATCCCGCTCTTTGGTCAATTTATTGAATTTTTTTTTTTTAAGTTTTTGATCGGAGTGAAGCATGTTCATATGAACGAAACAAACTTATTGGGAATTAAATTAGTCCCATAAGTGGGCTTTTTTCCAAATGCCTCCAAAACACATTCTAAAAATGCTTAAAAATCGACTTCCAAAGGGGTCTTTCTCCCAAAGTATTAAACCTACGGCACTTTCTTTGGTGGCAGGTGAAAAAGGACTTCAACAAGAATAAGAAACCGTTGAAATCACTCCGATCCGTCCACTCGCTCTAAAGTTACAGGAGGTCCAATTTCGAAATTGAGGTAAACTAGGGAATACCCCCTCCATCCCGCCTTTTGGTCAATTTCGCAAAATATTTCAAAAAATTTTTTTTGCTGTTTTGATCAGAATGAAGCGAGTTCCTATGAACAAAACAAACATATTCGGAGTGAAATTTGTCCCATAAGTGGGCTTTTTTCAAAATGCCTCGAAAGAATGCCCTATGGAAGGTTTCCGGAAATTTTCCAGTAACTTTCTCGATTTTCAAATTTCCTGTTTTGCCCAACTCTACTTTTGATCAATTGCTGGTTACGAGAAAGGTTGAGCCAATGGGAATGATTGAAATTTTATCCGCCCGTTTAGAAGTGGGAAACCGAAATTGAAGCAAAAGCAGCACGAATGGACGTGCGGGCGTTGCCTTATATATGGAAGGTTTCCGGAAACTTTCCGGTAACTTTCCCGATTTTCAAATTTCCTGTTTTGCCCAACCCTACTTTTAATCAATTGAATAAGAGAAAAGTTGAGGCAATGAGAATCATCTTTTAAATTTTATCCGCTCTTTTAGAAGTGGGAAACCGAAAATGAAGCAAAGGCATCACGAGGGGACTTCTGGGTAATGTTTTATATATGGAAGGTTTCCGGAAATTTTCCAGTAACTTTCTCGATTTTCAAATTTCCTGTTTTGCCCAACTCTACTTTTGATCAATTGCTGGTTACGAGAAAGGTTGAGCCAATGGGAATGATTTAAATTTTATCCGCCCCTTTAGAAGTGGGAAACCGATATTGAAACAAAAGCAGCACGAATGGACGTGCGGGCGTTGCCTTATATATGGAAGGTTTCCGGAAACTTTCCGGTAACTTTCCCGATTTTTAAATTTCCTGTTTTGCCCAACCCTACTTTTAATCAATTGAATAAGAGAAACGTTGAGGCAATGAGAATCATCTTTTAAATTTTATCCGCTCTTTTAGAAGTGGGAAACTGAAAATAAAGCAAAAGCATCACGAGGGGACCTGGGTAATGTCTTATATATGGAAGGTTTCCGGAAATTTTGAGGGGAATGAAGCGATTTCCCATTGACGAAACAAACATACTAGGAGTGAAATTAATCACAAAAGTGGAATTTTTTCCAAATGCCTCCAAAACACTTTATAAGTGACAAAAAATCGACCACCGAACGGGTCTACCTTTCAAACTTTTAAACCTATGGGATTTTCGTTGTGGGGCGAAGAGGTGGAGGAGGACATCAAAAAGAACAAGAAGCCGTTGGATTCACTCCAATCGTTCGACTCGTTTGAAAGTTACAGGCAGTCAATTTTGGAAATTGAGAAAAAAAGAAAATACCCCTCTCCCTCCCCCCCTTTTGGTCAATTTCGAAAAAACGATGGTAATTTTTTTTTGCTGTTTTTGACTGGAATGAGGCGATTTCAAGCCCCTCTGTACGTAACAAACACAATAAGAGTGAAATTAGTCCCACAGGTAGACTTTTTTCTAAGTGCCTCTAAAGGATCGATCTTAAAAATCGATCTTAAAAATCGACCGTCGAATATATCTATGTTCCACCAAACTATTGAACTGTTAGAGTTGAACAAGAACATCACGAAGCACCAGAAACCGTTGGATTCACTCCCAATCGGTCCACTCGCTTTAAAGTTACAGGCGGTGAAAGTTGAAAATTGTGAAAAAAGAGGCTATTAGCCACCCCCAGGTATTTTTGAAAACATTTTGGTAATTTTTTTTGCGAGGCGAGACTTTCTTTGGTGACAGCCGAAAAAGGACATCAAGCTACCACAAAGAAGTCAAAAAGCATTATTGATAATCCATAATACGTGACGAAAAAGGCCAAATCAAGATGTTAAAATTCAAAGGATTTTTAAAGTAGAAAAAAATAATTTATTAAACCTAAGATCATCACAACAGAGAGGAACTTAATCTAAAAAGAGAAGAGCACGTGTCGCATCAGACTTAATTTGCGCTGTTCACCACTTCTTGTCACCGCCGCCTCCCACGTGGGGGCCGATGCCTCTGGTGATCAAGGGGCCGTCGATTTTAGGGGCGTAATTGTTGAATTGTCCCAGGCCGGCGCTCTTGAATACCCCGGTGACCACTGGGCCTCCGTGGATCACTTCGGTAGCCTTTCCCCCCTCGTCTCCGCCCCCGTATCCACCTGGATGGGCCATGGCGAGAGCCACGAGAGCAAAAACAACCTGAGAAACAGAAAGAGTCAGGTTAAAAATGAATCTATTATTTTATTATTTATTTTTGAAAAAAAAATATTATTTTTAAAAAATCCAATAAAAACTTTTTATTTAAGTAGTCTCTCATTCAAAAATTAGAATTTAAGAACAATGAAATAGTTTTTTGTGCCTAACCGGAAAAAATTTAAAAAAAAACACATATAGAAGCAAACAAGAAATTGTTTTGAATTTTGAAAAAAGAAGTTTGAATTTGATTGAAAAAGGACACACTCCTAAAACGAAAAAATGCCACAAATTAGGTACTAAGATAACTAACACTAAATATGGGAAATAGAAAAATAGAAACTTATTAATATTTGGACAAAAAATTTCTAGAAAAGTGACTGAAAAAAACGAAATAAAAATATAAACAGAAAAGAGATTTAAAAGTAGCTGAAAAATAGAAATTTAAATACTAAACTGTAATGGAACAGAAAAAATATTAAAAATGAGAGTAATGAAAGAAAATCATAAAACATTATAGAAGACAGCTTAGAAACTTAAAACGACAAAATAAGGACCGATGTTTCAAAATGGAAATGAGAATAAAGAAAAAAAAATCAAACATCATCTTGACACAGAGAAAGTTGCGGTAACGGTTAGTAGAAAAACAGCTTAACAACATATTAAAAGATAATCGTAGCAAGGGAGAAGAAAAGGACAAAAAGGACGTTAAAGAAAAAATGTTAAAATTTAAATTTTTAATCTCCATACTGCATATGCGCACTACTAACTACCAATGAAATTGCATATTGCAAACAGCGTGCGCAAAGTGCACTTTGCACACGCTACTGATTCTTATGCACAGGCCTTGCATATTATGTTTTATAGTACGAATGATTATTTATGAAGCAAAATCGCAGTCGTAGAAAAAGTACGAAATCTCTCATTACACTCTTGTGACGTTGTGTCACTCGCCTACGGCTCGTGTCCAAACAGTGACACTCGTGTGAAAAGTGCAGTTTTCGACACTAGTTGCACAATATACTAATTTCTATAACTGCCTCGAAAATGAACAAATAGATAATTAAAGAAAAAATGTTAAAATTTAAATTTTTAATCTCCATACTGCATTTGCGCACTACTAACTACTATTGAAATTGCATATTGCAAACAGCGTGCTCAAAGTGCACTTTGCACACGCTACTGATTGTTATGCACAGGCCTTGCATATTATGTTTTATAGTACGAATGATTATTTATGAAGCAAAATCGCAGTCGTAGAAAAAGTACGAAATCTCTCTTTACACTCTTGTGACGTTGTGTCACTTACCTACGGCTCGTGTCCAAACAGTGACACTCGTGTGAAAAGTGCAGTTTTCGACTACAATGCATATACTAATTTCTATAACTGCGTGCGCAAAGTGCACTTTGCACACGCTACTGATTGTTATGCACAGGCCTTGCATATTATGTTTTATAGTACGAATGATTATTTGTGAAGCAAAACCGCAGTCGTAGAAAAAGTACGAAATCTCTCTTTACACTCTTGTGACCTTGTGTCACTCGCCTACGGCTCGTGTCCAAACAGTGACACTCGTGTGAAAAGTGCAGTTTTCGACACTAGTTGCACAATAAACTAATTTCTATAACTGCCTCGAAAATGAACAAATAGATAGTTAAAGAAAAAATGTTAAAATTTAAATTTTTAATCTCCATACTGCATTTGCGCACTACTAACTACCATTGAAATTGCATATTGCAAACAGCGTGCGCAAAGTGCACTTTGCACACGCTACTGATTGTTATGCACAGGCCTTGCATATTATGTTTTATAGTACGAATGATTATTTATGAAGCAAAATCGCAGTCGTAGAAAAAGTACGAAATCTCTCTTTACACTCTTGTGACGTTGTGTCACTCGCCTACGGCTCGTGTCCAAACAGTGACACTCGTGTGAAAAGTGCAGTTTTCGACACTAGTTGCACAATATACTAATTTCTATAACTGCCTCGAAAATGAACAAATAGTTAGTTAAAGAAAAAATGTTAAAATTTAAATTTTTAATCTCCATACTGCATTTGCGCACTACTAACTACCATTGAAATTGCATATTGCAAACAGCGTGCGCAAAGTGCACTTTGCACACGCTACTGATTGTTATGCACAGGCCTTGCATATTATGTTTTATAGTACGAATGATTATTTATGAAGCAAAATCGCAGTCGTAGAAAAAGTACGAAATCTCTCTTTACACTCTTGTGACGTTGTGTCACTCGCCTACGGCTCGTGTCCAAACAGTGACACTCGTGTGAAAAGTGCAGTTTTCGACACTAGTTGCACAATATACTAATTTCTATAACTGCCTCGAAAATGAACAAATAGTTAGTTAAAGAAAAAATGTTAAAATTTAAATTTTTAATCTCCATACTGCATTTGCGCACTACTAACTACCATTGAAATTGCATATTGCAAACAGCGTGCGCAAAGTGCACTTTGCACACGCTACTGATTGTTATGCACAGGCCTTGCATATTATGTTTTATAGTACGAATGATTATTTATGAAGCAAAATCGCAGTCGTAGAAAAAGTACGAAATCTCTCTTTACACTCTTGTGACGTTGTGTCACTCGCCTACGGCTCGTGTCCAAACAGTGACTCTCGTGTGAAAAGTGCAGTTTTCGACACTAGTTGCACAATATACTAATTTCTATAACTGCCTCGACAATGAACAAATAAATAGTTAAAGAAAAAATGTTAAAATTTAAATTTTTAATCTCCATACTGCATTTGCGCACTACTAACTACCTTTGAAATTGCATATTGCAAACAGCGTGCGCAAAGTACACTTTGCACACGCTACTGATTGTTATGCACAGGCCTTGCATATTATGTTTTGTAGTACGAATGATTATTTATGATGCAAAATCGCAGTCGTAGAAAAAGTACGAAATTTCTCTTTACACTCTTGTAACGTTGTGTCACTCGCCTACGGCTCGTGTCCAAACAGTGACACTCGTGTGAAAAGTGCAGTTTTCGACACTAGTTTCACAATATACTAATTTCTATAACTGCCTCGAAAATGAACAAATGCGCACTACTAACTACCGTTGAAAATAGCATATCGCAAACAGCGTGCGCAAAGTCTACTTTGCACATAATTGAGTTATTTTGAATGGTCGGAATGGTCATTTATGATGCAAAATGGCAGTATATTACCAAGAATGGTAATATAGATATAGCTATGTAAATGACGGTAGCTATCGAGTTCAAAATCAAATGGTAGGTTTTCATCAAAAAGGACATTTTTGAAAATCCGAGTTGGCCACCTGAAAACATTTGGTTTTTTTGCCGATATCTCTGGAACGGTTTGACCTAGAATGCTAAAATCTGGTATGTGGCTACTTTATGTAAAGGGCTAGAGGTCTCTAAGGGCCGGAACCTTGCCGCTGGTACCCACTGTTCTATTTTGGAAAAATTTTCATTTTATTGACACTTTTTTGCTACATTTTAGTTATTTTTGCTAAAGTGAGCTTAAACCAAATATATCCGACGTTTCAACTTTTTGCTTACTATACGCCATCATCAGGGTATTCTCTTTTATTACATTTAGCTTAGTGGTTTAAGTATATAAAATGAGTTTAGATATTTTTTAAATGTGCATGGTTTTTACTCTAAAACCTCGCTTTCTATCTAAGAGTTCTACCTCCAATTTACCCACATGGTTTGAACATTTTTTAAGCCTTGGACGCTAAAAAATTTAATTTAGACAACATATGAAGAATAGTTTTAATATCAACAATTTAATGGAATTCCCTATAATAAAAAATAATAGAACATTGAAGGTACAATGAAAGGGGTAAAATGGAAAAAAAAGTTAATAAGATAGAGACAAATAAAGAGAGAGAGAGAAAGAAAGTTGAAAAGTAAGAAATCATCAAAAGGCAAAACTAGGCATTAGTTTTTAAAGGAAAAAAAACCTAAATAAGAAACAAGTAATCCTTAGAAAAGTTCCAAATGAGCACAATGTGAAAAAAGGAAGCAGAGGCAAGAAAATGTAAGAAAAAGTATCGTAACTAAAATTATGTAAATATGTCCAATTTTTAATACAACTAGTCTCCACTACCCCTTACATTAAAAGTTCTACTTGACCTTATGCCATATTCAACATTTCATTCCTGTTATTGCGTTATGTAAAATAGCAAAAATGCAGTAGACCGAGAAATAATATATTTAATTAGTAAAACCATTACTAAAATGTGCTTTTCAAACCGCAGACTATTGGAGAAAGCATTACTAGATTTTTTGTAAAGTTTATAATTATTTTTGTTACGTAGAGTCCGACTCTTCATGGTAGATCGAGCCATAGCAAAAATACACAATAAAAGTTCAATTATGCATTTTTTCAATTTTCAAGTTGATGCATTTTGCCCCATCTCTATATTTCGCTCTTTAGATTTGACGCTTTACAACAAAATTTCTGCGAAACTGAGAGATCTTACTTCTCAGATTAATCTCAGTTTAAATAAAAATGCAAAATCAATTTTTTTATGCAATAGTTTTTCCTCTACTTATGAATTTTTTTAATTTTAATTTTTAGAATTGGGATGATGATTCTATGGACTTATTTTTTAGTAATGTTTAGACGTTTTTTTATTTTTAATATTGACTTGCTACAAACACAAGTTTAATGTGTAACGCAGTCAAATAAATGTATCTATTTATCTATCATTCATTTATTATTGCCATCCTGATGGCGTTGGAAATCTGACTTTGACATTTTTCTCTTCAAGTTTTAGTTACCTTTACTTTTTAGGTTTAGTTATCTTTCTTATTTTTTAAGAATTTATAGTTAAAAAAAAGGGTATGTTAAAAAATGGTACTGACAGAAAAAAACCTTAGTTATTAAGCGGAAACACAGCATTAAAAAAAATCTTCTCTAAGAAGAAAACCCTTCTGAGTTCTTCCCTGAATCATTAAAAATTTTTCCTAAACTTGAATTGAAACGTAGATGAAATTTTTTTTGAGAGAAATCCTTTTTTTTGAGATATTTATTGTTTTAAAACAAGAGCCTGTTTTCTGATAGAAAAAACCTTCAAAACTCTTGAATATTTAAAGCCAAATTTTTATCCTAAGAGAAAGACCCTTTTCTGTAAATTATTTGTTTAAAAAAACTTTCTGAGCATTTCAATATTTTAGGTGAAATGTCAGATAATTTTACGGCATGAGAGTATATTTTTGGCAATTACGGCATTTTGACGTTTTGGCGTTACCTTTGAAATCTTCACTTTTTTTGTACTTATCTCTTTTCGGCATATGCTGAGAAGATACGCTAAAAATGTCAAAGTCAGATTTTCAACGCCTACTTGACGACAATAATAAGTGAATGGTTTATATATGAAATGTTTCTGGAAATTTTCCGGTAATTTTCCCGATTTTCAAATTTCCTGTTTTGCCCAACCCTACTTTTGAACAAATGGTTACGAAAAACGTTGAGGTAATGAGAATCATCTTTTAAATTTTATCCGCAATTTGAGAAGTGTAAAACCGAAATTGAAGCAAGAGCAGCACGAAGGGAGTTCAGGGCGATGTCTTATATATGGAAAATTTCCGGAAACTTTCCACTAACTTCCCGATTTTCAAGTTTCCTGTTTTGCCCAACCCTACCTTTAAACAATTGGTTACGAGAAACGTTGAGGCAATGAGAATAATCTTTTAAATTTTATCCGCCCTTTTAGAAGAGGGAAACCGAAATTGAAGCAAAAGCAGCAAGAATGGACGTGCGGGCGTTGCCTTATATATGGAAGGTTTCCGGAAACTTTCCCGATTTTCAAATTTCCTGTTTTGCCCAACCCTACTTTTAATCAATTGAATAAGAGAAACGTTGAGGCAATGAGAAGCATCTTTTAAATTTTATCCGCTCTTTTAAAAGTGGGAAACCGAAAATGAAGCAAAAGCATCACGAGGGGACTTCTGGGTAATGTCTTATATATGGAAGGTTTCCGGAAATTTTCCAGTAACTTTCTCGATTTTCAAATTTCCTGTTTTGCCCAACTCTACTTTTGATCAATTGCTGGTTCGGAGAAAGGTTGAGCCAATGGGAATGATTTAAATTTTATCCGCCTTTTAAAAGTGGGAAACCGAAATTGAAACAAAAGCAGCACGAAGAGATGTCAGGGCGACGACTTATATGTGGAAGTTTTCCGGAAATTTTCCGGTAATTTTCCTAATTTTTAAATTTCCAATTATGCCCTACCTTACTTTTGACCAATTGGTTAGGAAGAACGTTGAGATAATAAGAATCACCTTTCAAATTTTATCCGCCCTTTTAGAAGTGAGAAACAGAAATTTAATCAAAAACAGAAAAATTTGAAAACAAAAAAAAAAGAATTAGGCAATTTTTTTTAATTAGTTTGGAGATATGTTTTAAAGAAAATTATATTGAATGAGTACCATTTTGTTTTTTTACGGCAAATGGCTGCCAAACTCAAGGCCAACTTAGAAAAAAACAATTTTTTGGCTTTTTTCACATTAGAACAAAATAGTTTAATAAAGCGTTATACATCATTTTAAAGCAAGAAATGTGCTCTTTTCAACAAGATGGAAAAACAAAATGGCGAACATAAGAAAAAAAGAAGTTGATGATGGTATCTCGAAACCGATACGTCAGAATTGAAAACTAATTGCGCAGGAAGATGCTCCTTGAAAAGTTGCTCTAACAATGTTTGTGCCGAGTTTTGAAATTTTTCAAATTAGGGACACACTTTTTCGAAAATACACGTTTTTGGTTTTTCGGTTATAACTCAAAAACAAAACAAAAATTGAACGTTATTAAAACGGTGTTGTATTGCCCATTAAATTCCCTAAAACATTCCCCATTTAACCTTTGCAGTAGCTCTTACCAGAAGCGAGATCCATGTATAGAGAATCGAATCTTGGACACACTGTATATGAAATGCTTCCGGTAACTATAACGATTTTCAAATTTCCTGTTTTGCCCAAGCCTACTTTTGACCAATTGGTTAGAAGAAACGTTGAGACAATGAGAATCATCTTTTGAGTTTTATTCGCTATTTTAGAAGTGGGAAAGAGAAATTGAAACAAACGCAGCATGAAGGGATGTCAGGGCGACGACTTATATATGGAAGGTTTCCGGAAATTTTCCGGTAATTTTCCTGATTTTTAAATTTCCAATTATGCCCTACCCTACTTTTGATCAATTGTTGGTTACGAGTCACGTTGAGGTAATAAGAATCATATTTTAAATTTTATCCGCCCTTTGAGAAGTGGGAAGCCGAAATTGAAGCAAAAGCAGCACGAAGGGACGTCAGGGCGACGACTTATATATGGAGGGTTTCCGGAAATTTTCCGGTAATTTTCCTGATTTTTAAATTTCTAATTTTGAACCTTATTTTTGCCCAATTGGTTAGGAAGAACGTTGAGACAATCAGAATCATCTTTTAAATTTTATCCGCCCTTTTAGAAGTGAGAAACCAAAATTTTATTAAAAACAGCACGAAGAAACGTCAGAGCAATGTCTTATATATGGAAGGTTTTCGGAAACTTTCCAGTAACTTTCCCGATTTTCAAATTTCCTGTTTTGCCCAATCCTACTTTTGATCAATTGGATCAATTGGGAGAAAGAGAAATTGAAACAAAGCAGCACGAAGAGCACATAAGAATCATATTTTTTATTTTATCCGCCCTTTGAAAAGTGGGAAACCGAAATTGTAGCAATAGCAGCACGAAGGGACGTCAGGGCGACGACTTATATATGGAAGATTTCCGGAAATTTTCCGGTAATTTTTCTGATTTTTAAATTTCTAATTTTGAACCTTACTTTTGACCAATTGGTTAGGAAGAACGTTGAGACAATCAGAATCATCTTTTAAATTTTATCCGCCCTTTAAGAACTGAGAAACCAAAATTTTATTAAAAACAGCACGAAGAAATGTCAGAGCAATGTCTTATATATGGAAGATTTTGGGAAACTTTCCAGTAACTTTCCCGATTTTAAAATTTCCTGTTTTGCCCAATCCTACTTTTGATCAATTGCTGGTTACGAGAAACTTTGAGGGAATAAGAATCATCTTTTAAATTTTATCCCCCCTTTTAGAAGCAGGAAACCGAAATTGAAGCAAAAGCAGCACGAAGGGACGTCAGGGCGACGACTTATATATGGAAGGTTTCCGGAAATTTTCCGGGAATTTTCCTGATTTTTAAATTTCCAATTATGCCCTACCCTACTTTTGATCGATTGTTGGTTACGAGTCACATTGAGGTAATAAGAATCATATTTTTAATTTTATCCGCCCTTTGAGAAGTGGGAAACCGAAATTGAAGCAAAAGCAGCACGAAGGGACGTCAGGGCGACGACTTATATATGGAAGGTTTCCGGAAATTTTCCGGTAATTTTCCTGATTTTTAAATTTCCAATTATGCCCTACCCTACTTTTGATCGATTGTTGGTTACGAGTCACGTTGAGGCAATAAGAATCATCTTTTAAATTTTATCTGCTCTTTGAGAAGTGGGAAACCGAAATTGAAGCAAAAGCAGCACGAAGGGACGTCAGGGCGACGACTTGGTAACTTTCCTGAATTTTAAATTCCCAATTATGCCCTACCCTACTTTTGATCGATTGTTGGTTACGAGTCACGTTGAGGCAATAAGAATCATCTTTTAAATTTTTCCGCCCTTTGAGAAGTGGGAAGCCGAAATTGAAGCAAAAGCAGCACGAATGGACGTCAGGGCGACGACTTATATATGGAAGGTTTCCGGAAATTTTCCGGTAATTTTCCTGATGTTTAAATTTCCGTTTTGCCCAACCGTAGTTTTGACCAATTGGTTAGGAGAAACTTTGAGACAATGAGAGTCATCTTTTGAGTTTTATACTACCCTACTTTTGATCAATTGTTGCAATTGTGAGCAATCACTCTGAAATAGATTTCTTATTTCCTGCATGCTTGAAAAAAAAAGTATATGTTACTCGGAGTAAAAAGTCTTTTTGTGCTTCGCCCAGTTGCAGGCCTCAGCCTCGCTTCGGCCGTCAATCTTTGGGCTCAGGACGAAAAGACCCACTTTTACTCCTAGTGACATAACCTTCTATTAAGTTTTATCCGTCTTTCTAGAAGTAGGAAACGGAAATTGAAGCAAAAGCAGCCGGAAGTGACAGTCACCCAGACAACGATTTGGCAGATGGAGAGAGCTTAGCCGTGGTGTACAGTTTTAGACCCATTTTTAATAAAAGAACACATTAAATTCGTCAAAAAGCGCCATGACAAAGAATTGGTAATTAAAGTGCCTAAAAACGAAATAACTGCTAAAAAAATGTAGAAAAATATCTGCTACCTCTAGTATTTATACTTGCATGCACGCAGAAAAACAGTAATAAATAAATCGCGCTTTTGCCAAATTGTATAAAATATCTTAAAAACATGCTAAATCAAATTTAAAAATGTGAATTTATTAAATTATTATTAATAGTCCGGACAAAGAATGAATTAAAAATATTATTAACAATGATTTAATAGCAAATGAAACTATAAGAAAATTATTTTCATTAATAAAATGAAAGTTTTTTCATAGTTTTTGTAACTTTATCAGGTGATATTTTTGCTACAGTTGCAGTTCCATTTGTTTCGATTATTAAATATTTATGCACAAGAAATTTTTACACAAACACAAATCAATTTGTTAATTTCTAATGTATAAACTATAAGTCTACTCACCACCAAAGTTTTCATTTTTCTGATGTTATTGGTCACTGGACTGTGCAAGTTGTACTGAATCACCATATAGGCCCAAAACTGTTTTATACCGTTTGCTTCTGGTAGGAGGGTGAAGAACTGTTGCAATTTTTTCGCTTGCTCGGGTTCCGCATGGTATAGATTATGCAAGAAATCGCATAGATAGAACATAGAACGTTTTTAATATGATGCATTTGCCTGATAGAAGTGTTTTAATAGTCCGGGTGTCAATGAGTTTCAAATTAAATTTTTATTAGACTAGAAACTCAATAATTATTTTCATGAAATCTATATAGCATTTACTTATATGATACAATTATTTAGGACACTCGCCAGTAGCAATTTAAAGAAAAGCATTCTTAATTTACTTATATGTTTATTACCTAACATATGGCACCATGTGTTTAGCACCCATATCGATGCATATCAGCACCATAATTGACATTTTAAAAAATATTGATCACGATGATGCAATATTGGTTTCTAAACCTAAATTCGTGAACCTAGAGGTTAGTGCACTTTGAAATTAATTACACATTATTAATTATTATTATTAATATTGAAATTTTGACCATTAAAAATAACTTTCACCTTCATACAAGGGCCGCACCTTATTCTAATATTTCCGTTTGTTTAGGTTTAATAAATGACAGTTTTAACACTCTTGTGCTTTATGTATACGCTTTCTGGGTCGTCACTTATAAATTATTATGTGTATGGAATTATATGTCACACAGCTAAATGGAAAATATCGATTCGCCTCGCTCCACTAGGGGGGAATTTTCCACTCGTCTGCAAATACCCTTGGATTGTGCTATATACGCCTGATCGAGTCAACAAGTAATTTCTTGGAGAATCATGCGATTTGATACGAGAGATTAGATAGGTCATTTACTGGAATTATTGTTGACAAACTGAGGAATATCAGCAAGCAATACTAGTTTTAGTTGGTTTGAGGAGGTTGCTGATAAGTTTTTTTTGTCGAACTGGAACAAGTTTGTAACGATTGAAATAAATTTATTGTTTGTATTAATTACTAAAAATTTCTATGAAAAATGTGTTTCAACTTGGTATGATGATTGGTAAAGTTTGAAGAACATGTTTTTTCAATATTTGTCTTGAAAGCTGTACACAGACCACGTTACTTGAAAAATTGGAATTTAAGATACAACAAAAATGAGGGTATCCCTAATTTGCTGACCCATAAGAAATCCATTTATTACGGAAAAATTTGCGTCAAAAATTGTTGCTGACCTCTATGCTGGGTGATAGCTGAGAGTGTCCTACATATTATATACGAATTTAGTAAACATAGGGCCGAAAATCACTTAGTTACGGCCCTGGAAAACATTAAAAGTGATATTTTTTTGGTGACCCGTTAAAAATTCTTGCTGACCGGTATACAGGGTGATAGCTGAAAATGAATCACACATTATGTACGAATTTCATAAACGTCGGGCCGAAGAAAATTACTTAGTTACGGCCCTGGAAAACTTTGAAAGTGAGATTTCTTTGCTGACCCGTTAGAAATTCTTGCTGACCGGTATACAGGGAGATAGCTGAGACTGAATTACATATTATGTACGAACTTCATAAACATCGGGCCGAAAATCACTTAGTTACGGCCCTGGAAAACATTAAAAGTGATATTTTTTTGGCGACCCGTTGAAAATTCTTGCTGACCTCTATGCTGGGAGATAGTTGAGACCGTCCAACATATTATATACGATTTTCGTAAAAATCGGGCTGAAAATCGCTTAGTTCCGGCCCTGAAAAACCTTAGAATTGACATTTTTTTCCTGACCGGTTACAAATCCTTGCTGACCGGTATGCAGGGTGATAGCTGAGACAGTACTACATATTATATACAAATTTAGTAAAAGTCGGACAAAAAATCACTTAGTTACGGCCGTGTAAAACATTAAATGTGATTTTTTTTTGCTGATCCGTTACAAATTATTGCTGACCAGTATGTAGATAATTATAAAATTTTGTTTAAAATGTCTAATAATATGTAGGGTAAATATTAATGGCAAAACATGAAAGAACTTTAAATATCCAACAATTATTGTATAATAAAGTAGATTACTGTAAAAATAAAGAAATCGATTTTGTGTTTTCAATTATTGTATTATACATTTATTAGTAACATGTACATTCCAACAATGTGTAGTAAGGTGTCAGCTATCAGCCTGCATACCGCTTGGCCAGAATTTGTAACGGGTCAGCAAAAAACAAATCTCACTTTTTATGTTTTCCAGGACCGTAACTAAGTAATTTTCTGTCCGATTTTCATGAAATTGGTACATAATGTGTAGTTCAGTCTCAGGTATCTCCCTACATGTCCTACCGGTCAGCAAGAATTTCTAACGGGTCAGCAAAAAAATCTCACTTTTAAAGTTTTCCAGGGTCGTAACTAAGTGATTTTCGGCCCGATGTTTATGAAATTCGTATATAATATGTAGGACACTCTCAGGTATCACCCTGTATACCGGTCAGCAAAAAATTCTAACGGGTCAGCAAAGAAATGTGACTTTTAAAGTTTTCCAGGGCCGTAACTAAGTGACTTTCGGCCCGATGTTTACTAAATTCGTATATTATATGTAAGACACTCTCATCTATCACCCTGCATAGCGGTCAGCAAGAATTTCTAACAGGTCAGCAAAAAAAATCTCCCTTTTAAAGTTTTCCAGGACCGTAACTAAGTGATTTTCGGCCCGATGTTTACTAAATTCGTATATTATATGTAAGACACTCTCATCTATCACCCTGAATAGCGGTCAGCAAGAGTTTGTATGTTTACTAAATTCGTATGTAATATGTGGGACACTCTCAGGTATCACCCTGTATACCGGTCAGCAAAAATTTCTAACGGGTCAGCAAAGAAATCTCACTTTTAAAGTTTTCCAGGACCGTAACTAAGTGATTTTCGACCCGATATTTACTAAATTCGTATGTAGTATGTAGGACACTCTCAGGTATCACTCTGTATACCGGTCAGCAAGAATTTCTAAAGGATCAGCAAAGAAATTTCACTTTAAAAAATTTCCATGACCGTAACTAAGTGATTTTCGGCCCGATGTTTACTAAATTCGTATATTATATGTAACACACTCTCATCTATCACCCTGCATAGCGGTCAGCAAGAATTTCTAACAGGTCAGCAAAAAAAAATCTTCCTTTTAAGGTTTTCCAGGACCGTAACTAAGTGATTTTCGACCCGATGTTTACTAAATTCGTATGTAGTATGTAGGACGCTCTCAGGTATCACCCTGTATACCGGTCAGCAAGAATTTCTAAGGGGTCAGCAAAGAAATCTCACTTTAAAAAATTTCCAGGACCGTAACTAAGTGATTTTCGGCCCGATGTTTACTAAATTCGTATATTATATGTAAGACACTCTCATCTATCACCCTGCATAGCGGTCAGCAAGAATTTCTAACAGGTCAGCAAAAAAAATCTACCTTTTAAAGATTTCCAGGACCGTAACTAAGTGATTTTCGACCCGATGTTTACTAAATTCGTATGTAGTATGTAGGACACTCTCAGGTATCACCCTGTATACCGGTCAGCAAGAATTTCTAACGGGTCAGCAAAGAAATCTCACTTTAAAAAATTTCCAGGACCGTAACTAAGTGATTTTCGGCCCGATGTTTACTAAATTCGTATATTATATGTAACACACTCTCATCTATCACCCTGCATAGCGGTCAGCAAGAATTTCTAACAGGTCAGCAAAAAAAAATCTTCCTTTTAAGGTTTTCCAGGACCGTAACTAAGTGATTTTCGACCCGATGTTTACTAAATTCGTATGTAGTATGTAGGACGCTCTCAGGTATCACCCTGTATACCGGTCAGCAAGAATTTCTAAGGGGTCAGCAAAGAAATCTCACTTTAAAAAATTTCCAGGACCGTAACTAAGTGATTTTCGGCCCGATGTTTACTAAATTCGTATATTATATGTAAGACACTCTCATCTATCACCCTGCATAGCGGTCAGCAAGAATTTCTAACAGGTCAGCAAAAAAAATCTACCTTTTAAAGATTTCCAGGACCGTAACTAAGTGATTTTCGACCCGATGTTTACTAAATTCGTATGTAGTATGTAGGACACTCTCAGGTATCACCCTGTATACCGGTCAGCAAGAATTTCTAACGGGTCAGCAAAGAAATCTCACTTTAAAAAATTTCCAGGACCGTAACTAAGTGATTTTCGGCCCGATGTTTACTAAATTCGTATATTATATGTAAGACACTCTCATCTATCACCCTGAATAGCGGTCAGCAAGAATGTGTATGTTTACTAAATTCGTATGTAATATGTGGGACATTCTCGGGTATCACCCTGTATACCGGTCAGCAAAAATTTCTAACGGGTCAGCAAAGAAATCTCACTTTTAAAGTTTTCCAGGGCCGTAACTAAGAGATTTTCGGCCCGATGTTTATGAAATTCGTATATAATATGTAGGACACTCTCATCTATCACCCTGCATAGCGGTCCGCAAGAATTTCTAACAGGTCAGCAAAAAAATCTCTCTTTTAAAGTTTTCCAGGGCCGTAACTAAGTGACTTTCGGCTCGATGTTTACTAAATTCGTATATTATATGTAAGACACTCTCATCTATCACCCTGCATAGCGGTCAGCAAGAATTTCTAACGGGTCAGCAAAAAAATCTCACTTTTAAAGTTTTCCAGGGTCGTAACTAAGTGATTTTCGGCCCGATGTTTATGAAATTCGTATATAATATGTAGGACACTCTCAGGTATCACCCTGTATACCGGTCAGCAAAAAATTCTAACGGGTCAGCAAAGAAATGTGACTTTTAAAGTTTTCCAGGGCCGTAACTAAGTGACTTTCGGCCCGATGTTTACTAAATTCGTATATTATATGTAAGACACTCTCATCTATCACCCTGCATAGCGGTCAGCAAGAATTTCTAACAGGTCAGCAAAAAAATCTCCCTTTTAAAGTTTTCCAGGACCGTAACTAAGTGATTTTCGGCCCGATGTTTACTAAATTCGTATATTATATGTAAGACACTCTCATCTATCACCCTGAATAGCGGTCAGCAAGAGTTTGTATGTTTACTAAATTCGTATGTAATATGTGGGACACTCTCAGGTATCACCCTGTATACCGGTCAGCAAAAATTTCTAACGGGTCAGCAAAGAAATCTCACTTTTAAAGTATTCCAGGACCGTAACTAAGTGATTTTCGACCCGATATTTACTAAATTCGTATGTAGTATGTAGGACACTCTCAGGTATCACTCTGTATACCGGTCAGCAAGAATTTCTAAAGGATCAGCAAAGAAATTTCACTTTAAAAAATTTCCAGGACCGTAACTAAGTGATTTTCGGCCCGATGTTTACTAAATTCGTATATTATATGTAACACACTCTCATCTATCACCCTGCATAGCGGTCAGCAAGAATTTCTAACAGGTCAGCAAAAAAAAATCTTCCTTTTAAGGTTTTCCAGGACCGTAACTAAGTGATTTTCGACCCGATGTTTACTAAATTCGTATGTAGTATGTAGGACGCTCTCAGGTATCACCCTGTATACCGGTCAGCAAGAATTTCTAAGGGGTCAGCAAAGAAATCTCACTTTAAAAAATTTCCAGGACCGTAACTAAGTGATTTTCGGCCCGATGTTTACTAAATTCGTATATTATATGTAAGACACTCTCATCTATCACCCTGCATAGCGGTCAGCAAGAATTTCTAACAGGTCAGCAAAAAAAATCTACCTTTTAAAGATTTCCAGGACCGTAACTAAGTGATTTTCGACCCGATGTTTACTAAATTCGTATGTAATATGTAGGACACTCTCAGGTATCACCCTGTATACCGGTCAGCAAGAATTTCTAACGGGTCAGCAAAGAAATCTCACTTTAAAAAATTTCCAGGACCGTAACTAAGTGATTTTCGGCCCGATGTTTACTAAATTCGTATATTATATGTAAGACACTCTCATCTATCACCCTGAATAGCGGTCAGCAAGAATGTGTATGTTTACTAAATTCGTATGTAATATGTGGGACATTCTCGGGTATCACCCTGTATACCGGTCAGCAAAAATTTCTAACGGGTCAGCAAAGAAATCTCACTTTTAAAGTTTTCCAGGGCCGTAACTAAGAGATTTTCGGCCCGATGTTTATGAAATTCGTATATAATATGTAGGACACTCTCATCTATCACCCTGCATAGCGGTCCGCAAGAATTTCTAACAGGTCAGCAAAAAAATTTCTCTTTTAAAGTTTTCCAGGACCGTAACTAAGTGATTTTCGACCCGATATTTACTAAATTCGTATGTAGTATGTAGGACGCTCTCAGGTATCACCCTGTATACCGGTCAGCAAGACTTTCTAACGGGTCAGCAACGAAGTCTCCCTTTTAAAGTTTTCCAGGACCGTAACTAAGTGATTTTCGACCCGATATTTACTAAATTCGTATGTAGTATGTAGGACGCTCTCAGGTATCACCCTGTATACCGGTCAGCAAGACTTTCTAACGGGTCAGCAACGAAGTCTCCCTTTTAAAGTTTTCCAGGACCGTAACCAAGTGATTTTCGGCCCGATGTTTACTAAAGTCGTATATTATATGTAAGACACTCTCATCTATCACCCTGCATAGCGGTCAGCAAGAATTTCTAACGGGTCAGCAAAAAAATCCCCCTTTTAAAGTTTTCCAGGACCGTAACTAAGTGATTTTCGGCCCGATGTTTATGAAATTCGTATATAATATGTAGGACACTCTCATCTATCACCCTGCATAGCGGTCAGCAAGAATTTCTAACAGGTCAGCAAAAAAAATCTCCCTTTTAAAGTTTTCCAGGACCGTAACTAAGTGATTTTCGGCCCGATGTTTATGAAATTCGTATATAATATGTAGGACACTCTCAGGTATCACCCTGTATACCGGTCAGCAAAAATTTCTAGCGGGTCAGCAAAGAAATCTCCCTTTTAAAGTTTTCCAGGGCCGTAACTAAGTGACTTTCGGCCCGATGTTTACTAAATTCGTATATTATATGTAAGACACTCTCATCTATCACCCTGCATAGCGGTCAGCAAGAATTTCTAACAGGTCAGCAAAAAAATCTCCCTTTTAAAGTTTTCCAGGACCGTAACTAAGTGATTTTCGACCCGATATTTACTAAATTCGTATGTAGTATGTAGGACACTCTCAGGTATCACCCTGTATACCGGTCAGCAAGAATTTCTAACGGGTCAGCAAAGAAATCTCCCTTTTAAAGATTTCCAGGACCGTAACTAAGTGATTTTCGGCCCGATGTTTACTAAATTCGTATATTATATGTAAGACACTCTCATCTATCACCCTGCATAGCGGTCAGCAAGAATTTCTAACAGGTCAGCAAAAAAATATCCCTTTTAAAGTTTTCCAGGACCGTAACTAAGTGATTTTCGACCCGATGTTTACTAAATTCGTATGTAGTATGTAGGATACTCTCAGGTGTCACCCTGTATAGCGGTCAGCAAGAATTTCTAACAGGTCAGCAAAAAAATATCCCTTTTAAAGATTTCCAGGACCGTAACTAAGTGATTTTCGGCCCGATGTTTACTAAATTCGTATATTATATGTAAGACACTCTCATCTATCACCCTGCATAGCGGTCAGCAAAAATTTCTAACAGGTCAGCAAAAAAATATCCCTTTTAAAGTTTTCCAGGACCGTAACTAAGTGATTTTCGACCCGATGTTTACTAAATTCGTATGTAGTATGTAGGACACTCTCAGGTATCACCCTGTATACCGGTCAGCAAGAATTTCTAACGGGTCAGCAAAGAAATCTCACTTTAAAAAATTTCCAGGACCGTAACTAAGTGATTTTCGGCCCGATGTTTACTAAATTCGTATATTATATGTAAGACACTCTCATCTATCACCCTGAATAGCGGTCAGCAAGAATGTGTATGTTTACTAAATTCGTATGTAATATGTGGGACATTCTCAGGTATCACCCTGTATACCGGTCAGCAAAAATTTCTAACGGGTCAGCAAAGAAATCTCACTTTTAAAGTTTTCCAGGGCCGTAACTAAGAGATTTTCGGCCCGATGTTTATGAAATTCGTATATAATATGTAGGACACTCTCATCTATCACCCTGCATAGCGGTCCGCAAGAATTTCTAACGGGTCAGCAACGAAGTCTCCCTTTTAAAGTTTTCCAGGACCGTAACTAAGTGATTTTCGGCCCGATGTTTACTAAATTCGTATATTATATGTAAGACACTCTCATCTATCACCCTGAATAGCGGTCAGCAAGAATGTGTATGTTTACTAAATTCGTATGTAATATGTGGGACATTCTCAGGTATCACCCTGTATACCGGTCAGCAAAAATTTCTAACGGGTCAGCAAAAAAATCTCCCTTTTAAAGTTTTCCAGGACCGTAACTAAGTGATTTTCGACCCGATATTTACTAAATTCGTATGTAGTATGTAGGACGCTCTCAGGTATCACCCTGTATACCGGTCAGCAAGACTTTCTAACGGGTCAGCAACGAAGTCTCCCTTTTAAAGTTTTCCAGGACCGTAACTAAGTGATTTTCGACCCGATATTTACTAAATTCGTATGTAGTATGTAGGACACTCTCAGGTATCACCCTGTATACCGGTCAGCAAGAATTTCTAACGGGTCAGCAAAGAAATCTCACTTTAAAAAATTTCCAGGACCGTAACCAAGTGATTTTCGGCCCGATGTTTACTAAAGTCGTATATTATATGTAAGACACTCTCATCTATCACCCTGCATAGCGGTCAGCAAGAATTTCTAACGGGTCAGCAAAAAAATCCCCCTTTTAAAGTTTTCCAGGACCGTAACTAAGTGATTTTCGGCCCGATGTTTATGAAATTCGTATATAATATGTAGGACACTCTCATCTATCACCCTGCATAGCGGTCAGCAAGAATTTCTAACAGGTCAGCAAAAAAAATCTCCCTTTTAAAGTTTTCCAGGACCGTAACTAAGTGATTTTCGGCCCGATGTTTATGAAATTCGTATATAATATGTAGGACACTCTCAGGTATCACCCTGTATACCGGTCAGCAAAAATTTCTAGCGGGTCAGCAAAGAAATCTCACTTTTAAAGTTTTCCAGGGCCGTAACTAAGTGACTTTCGGCCCGATGTTTACTAAATTCGTATATTATATGTAAGACACTCTCATCTATCACCCTGCATAGCGGTCAGCAAGAATTTCTAACAGGTCAGCAAAAAAATCTCCCTTTTAAAGTTTTCCAGGACCGTAACTAAGTGATTTTCGACCCGATATTTACTAAATTCGTATGTAGTATGTAGGACACTCTCAGGTATCACCCTGTATACCGGTCAGCAAGAATTTCTAACGGGTCAGCAAAGAAATCTCACTTTAAAAAATTTCCAGGACCGTAACTAAGTGACTTTCGGCCCGATGTTTACTAAATTCGTATATTATATGTAAGACACTCTCATCTATCACCCTGCATAGCGGTCAGCAAGAATTTCTAACAGGTCAGCAAAAAAAATCTCCCTTTTAAAGTTTTCCAGGACCGTAACTAAGTGATTTTCTTCCTGATGTTCATGAAATTCGTATATAATATGTAGAACACTCTCAGGTATCACCCTGTATACCTGTCAGCAAAAATTTCTAACGGGTCAGCAAAGAAATCTCACTTTTAAAGTTTTCCAGGGCCGTAACTAAGTGACTTTCGGCCCGATGTTTACTAAATTCGTATATTATATGTAAGACACTCTCATCTATTACCCTGCATAGCGGTCAGCAAGAATTTCTAACAGGTCAGCAAAAAAAATCTCCCTTTTAAAGTTTTCCAGGACCGTAACTAAGTGATTTTCGACCCGATATTTACTAAATTCGTATGTAGTATGTAGGACACTCTCAGGTATCACCCTGTATACCGGTCAGCAAAAATTTCTAACGGGTCAGCAAAAAAATCTCACTTTTAAAGTTTTCCAGGGCCGTAACTAAGTGATTTTCGGCCCGATGTTTATGAAATTCGTACATAATGTGTGATTCAGCTTCAGTTATCTTCCTGTATACTGGTCAGCAAGAATTTCTAACGGGTCAGCAAAAAAATCTCACTTATAAAGTTTTACAGGGCCGTAACTAAGTGATTTTAGGCCCGATGTTTACTAAATTCGTATATAATATGTAGGACACTATCAGCTATCACCCAGTATAGCGGTCAGCAACAATTTTTGACGGGTCAGCAAAATTTTCCGTAATAATGGACTTCTTATGGGTCAGCAAATTAGGAGTTCCCCAAAAAGGACTTGACATTAATTTAGAAATTTTATAATAAACCTTTTTGAAATGGATGAAGTTGCACACATTTTCTTTGTTATTTAATAAAAGTGTTATTTGATAAATAGTAGATTAGTATGTCACTAGGAGTAAAAGTGGGTCTCTTCGTGTTGAGCCCAGAGATTGACGGCCGAAGCGAACCTGAGGCCTGCAACTGGGCGAAGCACAAAAAGACCTTTTTTTTCAAACGAACTAAAAATACGTCATTTGTTTTCTCCATACGCACACCTAAAGTGGGCTTTCTAATCCTGAGACCAAAAAAGTAGCAAAAAAGTCCTAGGCAGTAAAAGTAAAGTCAAAAGTCCCCGCTACTGTCATGGTGGCGCATATATAAACGATTTTCATTCGCCAAAACTATTTGAACACTAGATGACACCAGATAGACCGATCTGAGTGTATTGCCATCTTTACATTCTTATCGAAAAAACTAAGGATAGGAATGCTCTCAGAGCGCTCGAGAGCACCACTCGAAACCGTTATTAAGTTGAGTTTGGTAATTACATCCCGAGCGCTCGGAATATCAGTCTATCTCACTCTAGATTTTAGGAGATGGTCTGTGTCCGGAGCGCTCGGATGGCGCATCGCATATGTTCTCGAATTCTGAATTAGTCGGTTAAACGTCATACTCGTCATCATATTTATCTGTCAATGTGACTTTTATTAATTTAGTGTTGATAATAATGCTACAAATTTTTAATTTATCTAAACCATCTAAACCATTGGTTATGATATAATACCCTAGTAGGAGTACCATTTATTCCTAGTGACATAATCTACTATATACTCCGAGTAACGAAAGAAGTCTATTTCAGACTGATTCAGTTTTGCAATTTTCTCTCATCCTCTTTAAGCGAGTCTAGGTACTTACCCAATTATTGGTGTATATTATTTGTAAAATAAATAGAATGTGCTAGAACGGTGGTTTTCAGTGTTCAATGGTTTTAATGGTATTAAATCATAGTCAATGGTTTATTTAGGTAAATTATGGCAAAAAATATATAGCATTATTATCAATACTAAAATAATAAAAATCAAATTGGCAGATAAATATGATGACGCGCATGACACTTAACAGACGAACTCAGGATTCGAAAACCTATGCAATTTCGACTAAATGACGGTTTCAGGTGGTGCTCTCGAGCGCTCTGAGAGTATTCCTATCCTTTGTTTTTGCAATAAAAATGTAAAGATGGCAATATACTCAGATCGGTCTATCTGGAGTCATCTAGTGTTCAAATAATTTTGGTGAATGAAAATCGTTTATAAATGCGCCACCATGACAGTAGCGGTGACTTTTGACTTTACTTTTACTGCCTAGGACTTTTTTGCTACTTTTTTGGTCTCAGGATTAGAAAGCCCACTTTAGATGTGCGTATGGAGAAAACAAATGACGTACTTTTCGTCCGCTTAAAAAAGATACTTTTTGGGAAAGTTACAATCCAAACCTTGAACGTTGTTTCTTCAGGGCAACAATTCTGAATGACCAAACAAAGTGCAATTGTCGCTGTAATTCGGCAATAACTGCACTGCAGCTTTAGTGGAGGGAAATAGTCACACTTTTTTTAAGAATGGAGAAACCTGCACTTATTAGTCCGACTATGAGGTTCAACATCAAAACTATTATTAGAAACGCAATTAATATGCACTGATTGTTACCCAATTAATGTCTTCGATACAGAATATCATTTTCACTGTAGACAATACCTAGTTTTGCATTGATTAACAAGCGTAATTGGATTTTGCAAGGCATGGAACAGATAGATTTGCTAATTTAATGCATTTTACACTAGTTAACACATTTATAAAGGTTTCTACACTGTTTTGATGAACTGATAGGTATTTTTTATAGAAATGGTGTTACGAAACTTAATTGAGATAGTCTAATGTATGTGTAAAACAATTTAAAAGCAAAAACATAATATTTCTTAGTTTCTTTTTTTTTAATTTATTTAATTATATGTATTAATAACACATAACCCCGTTCTTGATTCCCTATAGGACTTAATATAATTTTATGGTGATTGTCAAGTATCTATCACGAAACAGAAAAATTATTTGTTTTCTTTAAACATTCCTGGCACGAATCCACGTTTTCCTTGGATGGTTAGTTTAGGTTAGCAAAAAAAAGTAAATTTTCAAAAGAGTCTGAAAATCGATTACCGGAGTGTCTATTATTCTATTCCCAGAACTATTGTGCTAATGAAAAAAAGCACAGCAAAGAAAAGAAAAACTAGATGGGTCCATGAAAGTTAAAAGAAAGTTATTTTCTGTGAAATTGTTAGTGAACGAAATTTGTAGCTTTTTCGCAGGAAACTCTAGTTTAAAATATGCAAAAAGGCAATTTTTACTATTTGGAAATTGAAAACTTATCTGCTTTCAATAATATTGCAGCGTTTAAGAAGGAAACAAACAGAAACAACTACTCCGAGGGCTAATACTCCTAAATTTTATGTTATTTTTTTTGTTTTATTCTAGAGCACTTTCTTGTATTTCATCTTTGCTTTTATGTATGTTTTCTATAATATTTACGCTTTGAAACATAGTATAATTCAATGTCGGTAGGGGTATTAGCCCTCGAAGTAGTTGTTTCTATTTGTTTCCTTCTTTATGTATAACTACAAGGTTTTGGAAATGCCGAAAGCAGACAACTTTTCAATTTCCAAATAGTAAATATTGCCTTTTTGCATATTTTAAACTAGAGTTTCCTGCGAAAAAGCTAAAAATTTCGTTCACTAGTTGGATCCATTTACAAGATGGTTTTTTTTTAAACAAACCGTCCAATCGCAACTTACCCAGCTATTTTTCAAATTTTGAACTAGAAATGTGCCAACTTGGTTTGAGCCAATTGTGTCTTCTTCTTTCATTTGCCTTGTCCGGTCTCCCTGACGTTGCCGATCACGATTATTACGATATGATGTCTTTCGGCATTTTACCGTTGTCAAGAGTTGCCTTTCGGTGTTTGCTCTTCGTAGTACATTCTCGTTTGTAACATGTTGTGTCCATGGAATACGAAGCATTCTTCTGTGTAGCCACTTTCGAATGCCTCCAGTTGGTTCAAATAAACGAAAGAAAGAGTAAGTTGTATTTTAGTTTAGTGGCAAACTAACTTTATCGGAAATACCAGGAAGCTTAAATCAACAAAGAAAACAATGGCCTATAGCTGATTAGTAGAAACACTAATAAATTAATGATCCTAAAAATAGACTAATAAATAATACAGAAATCAAGGTTCCACACCATTGATCAATAATGGAACGGTTGTTTAGTTATTTTTAGCTGAATTTTATCATCATGGTGGACAAAATATAATTACAAATTTATGCGGCGCCAAAAACTGATAGCAAGTTATCGGAAAACATTTATTCTTTAAAGGAAAAGTTTCAACATATTTCTTTAGATACATTTAAATATTTTTTTTACTATGCAGATTTATAACATCCATTGTGTCTTTTTGATTTTCTTTCAGCTAAAAATTTCCCAGTTCTGTAGGAAAATTACAAATTAAACCCATCGGCGCCGGAGGTCAATATGGCCCTTTTCACGGAATAACGAAACGAAGCTGGACCCCCATTGCTTTAAAGGCATCTGAAAATTCAGACAGACAGACTTAAGGTTTATCAGTTTTTAAATACTTTTATAGTAAGCAATAGACTTAAACCTTCTTTATGGTTGACTCGTTGTCCTTAAGATTACAACTACTATGGAAACTAATCTGGAAGGGAAAGTACAACCGAGGCTAAATCTATATTTAGATACCTACTGAGCGTATTAGGATTTTTGTGAGACTTTTAATGGTCGTCCACCGCTATTAAATCATAAAATAATTTAGCCGGCAACTACGGGGTGTTATTTGAAAAAGTCATCTAGTTGGCTGTGAAATTGCTACCAACTTTTATTGTTTGTAGCAAAACACTAGTGGGTGATAGGTCCAACTGAGAACTGATCACTATTTTACGCCATACTGTGGTTGTGTCTCAAATGGGTCTCAAAATATGCGAAAATTAATAGTGAATAAATAAGGTAAAAATAAAAGTTTTTTTTTTCAAATTTACCTTAGAACCAAACGAAAATAGCTGACGCCAGAAAATCTTTTTTTGAATTCGCAAACAACACATAAACATAACCCAGATCCAGACAAAGTGATCGTAATTGATAATTCGCCAAGAAAAATAACGGCGTCCAGTTGGCGCCGTTGTTAACGTCCAATCTAGTCGGTTTAATGCAGATAATCCGATGTCGAGCCACAGCTTTTAGTGTGCAAAGCTGTTTGGTATGGTCACATTAAATTGTCTTTAACTGACATAAACTGGATGTCTGGATCAAACCGGTCTTGGATAAATCTGTTAAGTACACTATACGTACGGCGTGTTCATATGAAAACGTCATCTAGAAAGCTATGAATTTCTGAAACAAGACTTTTGTCATTTTATCCTTTTGTCTTGACATTTCACAAACAACTAGATAATATTTTTTAATTAACACCCCCTATATAAGCATTTTTATACGAAGGCGTAGAAGGGCCAACAAGATTTTTTTTCTTAAATTCCGAGTTTAGAGTCGGAATTTAGTTAAATTCCGAGTTCAAAGTCGGAATTTAGTTAAATTCCCAGTTCAAAGTCGGAATTTAGTTAAGTTCCGAGTTTAAAGTCGGAATTTAGTTGTATTCCGACTTTAAAGTCGGAATTTAGTTATATTCTGAGTTCAAAGTCGGAATTTAGTTAAATTCCCAGTTCAAAATCGGAATTTAGTTAAGTTCCGAGTTTAAAGTGGGAATTTTACGAAGGCGTAGAAGGGCCAACAACATTTTTTTCTTAAATTCCGAGTTTAAAGTCGGAATTTAGTTAAATTCCGAGTATAAAGTCGGAATTTAGTTAAATTCCGAGTTTAAAGTCGGAATTTAATTAAATTCCGAGTTCAAAGTCGGAATATAGTTAAATTCCGAGTTCAAAGTCGGAATTTAGTTAAATTCCCAGTTCAAAATCGGAATTTAGTTAAGTTCCGAGTTTAAAGTGGGAATTTTACGAAGGCGTAGAAGGGCCAACAACATTTTTTTCTTAAATTCCGAGTTTAAAGTCGGAATTTAGTTAAATTCCGAGTATAAAGTCGGAATTTAGTTAAATTCCGAGTTTAAAGTCGGAATTTAATTAAATTTCGAGTTCAAAGTCGGAATATAGTTAAATTCCGAGTTTAAAGTCGGAATTTAATTAAATTCCGAGTTCAAAGTCGGAATATAGTTAAATTCCGAGTTTAAAGTCGGAATTTAGTTAAATTCCGAGTTCAAAGTCAGAATTTAGTTTAATTCCCAGTTCAAAATCGGAATTTAGTTAAGTTCCGAGTTTAAAGTCGGTATTTAGTTAAATTCCGAGTTTAAAGTCGGAATTTAGTTAAATTCCGAGTTCAAAGTCAGAATTTAGTTAAATTCCGAGTATAAAGTCGGAATTTAGTTAAATTCCGAGTTTAAAGTCGGAATTTAATTAAATTCCGAGTTCAAAGTCGGAATATAGTTAAATTCCGAGTTTAAAGTCGGTATTTAGTTAAATTCCGAGTTTAAAGTCGGAATTTAGTTAAATTCCGAGTTTAAAGTCGGAATTTAGTTAAATTCCGAGTTTAAAGTCACAATTTAATTAAATTCCGAGTTTAAAGTCGGAATTTAGTTAAATTCCGAGTTCAAAGTCGGAATTTAGTTAAATTCCCAGTTCAAAATCGGAATTTAGTTAAGTTCCGAGTTTAAAGTGGGAATTTTACGAAGGCGTAGAAGGGCCAACAACATTTTTTTCTTAAATTCCGAGTATAAAGTCGGAATTTAGTTAAATTCCGAGTTTAAAGTCGGAATTTAATTAAATTCCGAGTTCAAAGTCGGAATATAGTTAAATTCCGAGTTTAAAGTCGGAATTTAGTTAAATTCCGAGTTTAAAGTCAGAATTTAGTTAAATTCCGAGTTTAAAGTCGGAATTTAGGTAAATTCCGACTTTAAACTCGGAATTTAATTAAATTCCTACTTTGAACTCGGAATTTAGTTAAATTCCGAGTTCAAAGTCGGAATTTAATTAAATTCCGAGTTTAAAGTCGGAATTTAGTTAAATTCCGAGTTCAAAGTCGGAATTTAGTTAAATTCCCAGTTCAAAATCGGAATTTAGTTAAGTTCCGAGTTTAAAGTGGGAATTTTTCGAAGGCGTAGAAGGGCCAACAACATTTTTTTCTTAAATTCCGAGTTTAAACTCGGAATTTAGTTAAATTCCGAGTTTAAAGTCGGAATTTAGTTAAATTCCCAGTTCAAAGTCGGAATTTAGTTAAGTTCCGAGTTTAAAGTCGGAATTTTACGAAGGCGTAGAAGGGCCACAAGATGTTTTTCTTAAATTCCGAGTTAAAAGTCGGAATTTAGTTAAATGCCGAATTTAAAGTCGGAATTTAGTTAAATTCCCAGTTCAAAGTCGGAATTTAGTTAAATTCCGAGTTTAAAGTCGGAATTTAGTTAAATTCCGAGTTTAAAGTCGGAATTTAGTTGTATTCCGAATTTAAAGTCGGAATTTAGTTAAATTCCGAGTTCAAAGTCGGAATTTAGTTAAATTCCCAGTTCAAAATCGAAATTTAGTTAAATTCCGAGTTTAAAGTCGGAATTTAGTTGTATTCCGAATTTAAAGTCGGAATTTAGTTACATTCCGAGTTCAAAGTCGGAATTTAATTAAATTCCGAATTTAAAGTCGGACTTTAGTTACATTCCGAGTTCAAAGTCGGAATTTAATTACATTCCGAGTTCAAAGTCGGAATTTAATTAAATTCCGAATTTAAAGTCGGAATTTAGTTAAATTCCGAGTTCAAAGTCGGAATTTACTTAAATCCCCAGTTCAAAGTCGGAATTTAGTTAAGTTCCGAGTTTAAAATAGGAATTTTACGAAGGCGTAGAAGGGCAAACAAGATTTTTTTCTTAAATTCCGAGTTTAAAGTCGTAATTTAGTTAAATTCCGAGTTCAAAGTCGAAATTTAGTTAAATTCCGACTTTAAAGTCGGAATTTAGTTGTATTCCGAATTTAAAGTTGGAATTTAGTTAAATTTCGAGTTCAAAGTCGGAATTTAGTTAAATTCCCAGTTCAAAATCGGCATTTAGTTAAGTTCCGAGTTTAAACTGGGAATTTTACGAAGGCGTAGAAGGGCCAACAACATTTTTTTCTTAAATTCCGAGTTTAAAGTCGGAATTTAGTTAAATTCCCAGTTCAAAGTCGGAATTTAGTTAAGTTCCGAGTTTAAAATAGGAATTTTACGAAGGCGTAGAAGGGCCAACAACATTTTTTTCTTAAATTCCGAGTTTAAAGTCGGAATTTAGTTAAATTCCGAGTTTAAAGTCGGAATTTAATTAAATCCCGAGTTCAAAGTCGGAATTTAGTCAAATTCCGAATTTAAAGTCGGAATTTAGTTAAATTCCCAGTTCAAAGTGGGAATTTACTTAAATTCCCAGTTCAAAGTCGGAACTTAGTTAAGTTCCGAGTTTAAAGTAGGAATTTTACGAAGGCGTAGAAGGGCCAACAAGATTTTTTTCTTAAATTCCGAGTTTAAAGTCGGAATTTAGTTAAATTCCGAGTTTAAAGTCGGAATTTAGTTGTATTCCGAATTTGAAGTCGGAATTTAGTTAAATTCCGAGTTCAAAGTCGGAATTTAGTTAAATTCCCAGTTCAAAATCGAAATTTAGTTAAGTTCCGAGTTTAAAGTCGGAATTTTACGAAGGCGTAGAAGGGCCAACAAGATTTTTTCTTAAGTCGGAATTTAGTTAAATTCCGAGTTCAAAGTCGGAATTTAGTTAAATTCCGAGTTTAAAGTCGGAATTTAGTTGTATTCCGACTTTAAAGTCGGAACTTAGTTATATTCTGAGTTCAAAGTCGGAATTTAGTTAAATTCCCAGTTCAAAATCGGAATTTAGTTAAGTTCCGAGTTTAAAGTGGGAATTTTACGAAGGCATAGAAGGGCCAACAACATTTTTTTCTTAAATTCCGAGTTTAAAGTCGGAATTTAGTTAAATTCCGAGTATAAAGTCGGAATTTAGTTAAATTCCGAGTTTAAAGTCGGAATGTAGTTAAATTCCGAGTTTAAAGTCGGAATTTAATTAAATTCCGAGTTTAAAGTCGGAATTTAGTTAAATTCCCAGTTCAAAATCGGAATTTAGTTAAGTTCCGAGTTTAAAGTGGGAATTTTACGAAGGCGTAGAAGGGCCAACAACATTTTTTTCTTAAATTCCGAGTTTAAAGTCGGAATTTAGTTAAATTCCGAGTATAAAGTCGGAATTTAGTTAAATTCCGAGTTTAAAGTCGGAATTTAATTAAATTCCGACTTTAAACTCGGAATTTAAGAAAAAAATGTCAGAATTTAGTCAGAAGTCAGTCAGAATTTAGTTAAATTCCGAGTTTAAAGTCGGAATTTAGGTAAATTCCGAGTTCAAAGTCGGAATTTAATTAAATTCCGAGTTTAAAGTCGGAATTTAGTTAAATTCCGAGTTCAAAGTCGGAATTTAGTTAAATTCCCAGTTCAAAATCGGAATTTAGTTAAGTTCCGAGTTTAAAGTGGGAATTTTTCGAAGGCGTAGAAGGGCCAACAACATTTTTTTCTTAAATTCCGAGTTTAAAGTCGGAATTTAGTTAAATTCCGAGTTTAAAGTCGGAATTTAGTTAAATTCCCAGTTCAAAGTCGGAATTTAGTTAAGTTCCGAGTTTAAAATAGGAATTTTACGAAGGCGTAGAAGGGCCAACAACATTTTTTTCTTAAATTCCGAGTTTAAAGTCGGAATTTAGTTAAATTCCGAGTTTAAAGTCGGAATTTAGTTAAATTCCGAGTTTAAAGTCGGAATTTAATTAAATCCCGAGTTCAAAGTCGGAATTTAGTCAAACTCCGAATTTAAAGTCGGAATTTAGTTAAATTCCGAGTTCAAAGTGGGAATTTACTTAAATTCCCAGTTCAAAGTCGGAACTTAGTTAAGTTCCGAGTGTAAAGTAGGAATTTTACGAAGGCGTAGAAGGGCCAACAAGATTTTTTTCTTAAATTCCGAGTTTAAAGTCGGAATTTAGTTAAATTCCGAGTTTAAAGTCGGAATTTAGTTGTATTCCGAATTTAAAGTCGGAATTTAGTTAAATTCCGAGTTCAAAGTCGGAATTTAGTTAAATTCCCAGTTCAAAATCGAAATTTAGTTAAATTCCGAGTTTAAAGTCGGAATTTAGTTGTATTCCGAATTTAAAGTCGGAATTTAGTTACATTCCGAGTTCAAAGTCGGAATTTAATTAAATTCCGAATTTAAAGTCGGAATTTAGTTAAATTCCGAGTTCAAAGTCGGAATTTACTTAAATTCCCAGTTCAAAGTCGGAATTTAGTTAAGTTCCGAGTTTAAAATAGGAATTTTACGAAGGCGTAGAAGGGCAAACAAGATTTTTTTCTTAAATTCCGAGTTTAAAGTCGGAATTTAGTTAAATTCCGAGTTCAAAGTCGAAATTTAGTTAAATTCCGACTTTAAAGTCGGAATTTAGTTGTATTCCGAATTTAAAGTTGGAATTTAGTTAAATTTCGAGTTCAAAGTCGGAATTTAGTTAAATTCCCAGTTCAAAATCGGCATTTAGTTAAGTTCCGAGTTTAAACTGGGAATTTTACGAAGGCGTAGAAGGGCCAACAACATTTTTTTCTTAAATTCCGAGTTTAAAGTCGGAATTTAGTTAAATTCCCAGTTCAAAGTCGGAATTTAGTTAAGTTCCGAGTTTAAAATAGGAATTTTACGAAGGCGTAGAAGGGCCAACAACATTTTTTTCTTAAATTCCGAGTTTAAAGTCGGAATTTAGTTAAATTCCGAGTTTAAAGTCGGAATTTAGTTAAATTCCGAGTTTAAAGTCGGAATTTAATTAAATCCCGAGTTCAAAGTCGGAATTTAGTCAAATTCCGAATTTAAAGTCCAGAACCAATTACATACCTACAACTTTTTGGAGGGCCTGTAGAAAGGCATAATTTTGGTTAACTAATTATTTCTAAAATGCTCATTGTTAATATCAGATTTTGTGTGTTTAAGTTTAAACTAAAATTAAACTACCTCATTATCAAAGTATGTATTTGTCTTGCTGACACAACTTTTGACTGGAGGCTCTTAAAATTATTGTATAAAACTTGCCTAAAAGAAACAACATAGGAATACACTTATTACCTAAACTCTATTTACAAATCATACCTGTGTTTGGATCACACTTAGCTTTTCTAAAATTCCTTTCAAGAACCGAAATTCTAGCTGAACAACCAGCCTGGGTTTGCCTTTCAGGGCAATGCAGGTTTTCCTACAATTTTAAACATAAATAAGTAGGTATGCTCCAGTATACCTGCACATATACCTATCTAAATAATTTTTAAGAATAATTACTGTTGAACTTACCAGTTATGAAATATCAGGTAATACGTCTCATGCTAAGTCATTTTTGCTTCCTTTAAGGCTTGAAATTCAAACCCAAGCATTTCCATTTCCATATTCAGTGTTCACTATCCAGGCAGATCAGGAAATCGAAAGAATGAAACGGTATTTCAATTATCTCATTCAGTACGCATTTGAACATAAACGACATTACAAGAATAAGACATTTCCAATAAGGGCATAATTCAAAGCAACACTTCAGATGATGATTAGGGGATACTTGTAGTTAAAAATATCTTAAATCAAAACTGAAACATGATGATAAAGATCGATTTTCAAGTTCCGTTTGACAGTGACATTGTGGTGCAAACATGTCAAATGACGTAATCTTGGAATCGTCTATTTATGGTTTCTGGGCGAAAGATTGAATGTCAACTGTCTAAACTGTCAAGAGCCTAATAGGCACTTTCCAACGAATCGCTCCGTTTACACCATCTGTGGAATTAGAACTCTGGCTGCGTCTGTTTAAAAGCTACACTGGGACAAGTGGGCTCTGCACCACATTAATCCGAAGAGTGGCGCCCGATTTAGTCGAGGACGATCACCGACGCAGCACGAGAACAAACGATCTCATCAACACCAGCTTAATAATAACTATTGTTGAACCAACGAAACGGCGCACATAATATACTATTAAAAGCCATTAATTAAACCGCTTTAAATAAAATTTCCGAAAATAGATAAATAAAAAAATATAGAAAATTGGACTGGACAAAATGCAATGGTAAATGAAATATAAATATACCAACACCACTCCAAAAACGTTCGTCATGCACAAGTGTGAATTTTTATATATGGATGAAGTTAGCAATAACGTAGCAAAAGGTAATAAATGTTAGAAATCCGATTTTTTATTGAAGAAAACGTACCTAAAGTAGGTATTTAAAGAATAAACAAAATTCCGAAAAAGCCACCATTAGAATTCATAAATTATAACATAATTAGCATCTCATTTCTAAAAACCGAAAGAAAGAGGAAACTGCTGAAAACTGATGTAAAAACATTAAAAATTATCAAGTTCTACTTATTGTTATAATCAAGAATTCAGTGTAGCTTACAATATTATTGGAACCATTTAAACATAAAACTAGGACACCTTGTGCCATTGGCGTAGCCAGAACTTTCTCCAGAGGGGGGCAAAAACTAGGAAACGCAATAAAAAATAAATTGATTAATTTGGACATTCAAAAATTACTCGCGAAGCTTGCGTAAAGTTGTGTGAAGTGTGAAGTGTGAAAATTGTTTCAGGCACATAACATTTTTGAAATGTACCGATTTGCACGAAACTTGAAATGTACTTTTTTAGATTTTAAGTATTTCAATTTTTGCATATTTTTTTTCTTTTTAAATTAATTTTTTTTATTTTTCTCTGGAGCCAGGGGGGGGGGGCAATGCCCACCGCCTACGCCATGTGCTGACAAAAGCTAAGACCCATAATTAAAAATTTTTTTATACCTATCTTCTTTTAGCACCTGCTGAGAAGGTACAATTAAACTATCAAATTTCAAACGCCTACTTGACGTCAGTAATAAGTGAATGAGTAGTAATTATACATCATATAAAAATATGTCATGCGTCAATTCTCTACGTCTCTGAGTATGAATTAAATAACAACACGTCTGGGTAATAAATATTGATCGGCCTCAGTCGAAATGTCTACGTGACCGCTGACATGAAGTCTTTTTCTGGGACGCTGTGTGTGTTGTTGTGTTGAGCCTTGTGATTTATTTCGGGCTGCATTGGAGAAAAGCGCCCAGAAAATCTTGTTTTTTTTTGTACCTAGTTATATTATACTATATTCATTAGAAAAAGTTATCTAGATAGGCCGCTTGACAGAAAATGATAACGTAATCAAAGTAAATGGATTTTTGTTCATTCATTATAGTTCCTTTGCACATCCAACTAGATCACGTTTTTAAATGATCATCCCGTATCCAGTTCGCGGTTATTCATTAAAACTCCTTCAAATTCTAGAAAAACAGAAAAAGTTTTAGAATCAAGTCAAAAAAAACTCTCATAAAAATGGTATCGAGTAGGTATTAAATGGAGGGTTTTTCTTATTGACGATATAAATTCTGTTTTTGATAAATAATACAAATCACTTTAATATCATTTTTAAACCTTTATGCTGTTCAAAATAGAAAAAAGTCTTTGAAAGAGGGATATAATTTTTTTTATTTCGCTAATTAATAAAGCATTTGAGAAGTCATCAACTTCAGCTAAAGTGATAAAACAACGACGCTCTTCTCTGCTCTTCTTTTATTACAATAAGGAAATTCGATACGGTCCAAAAATAGCCCAACCCTCACGACCTATTATTATTTATTGAGCATGTCAAGCAAATTCCTAATTGAAATTTATTGAATAGCTTTATTATGGGTAATTGAATACTCAAATTGATTTCAGTTTCATATGTGCCAATAAATTAGCACATCATTATCGTTCGTCTGCTGTGGTTAAACTCGTTCGAACAGGCTATATTGTTGCAATGGATGGCGTAGGTACAGGATTAATGTTCTTCTGCGCAGTGTTGCCAAGTCAAGGATTTTATCCTTAGATCTAAAGATTTTTTGGAACGTTTAGGAATTTAGGAGGATTTCGTAAAATCTGTTAGAAACTGAGAATTTTCTCTTGCATACAGATGTTGACTAATTAAAAGCGACAAATCCGAAGCATAATTATAAACGCATAAAAAACACAACGCATTATGATATTCACGAAACGACACTACTACTACTAGTGGAGCTGAAATCCAGAGAGTAAACAAAGCACTTTGAGTAAAGCTGCATGATCTCGGCACAATTAATCATTCCAGAACAGCTGTTTTCGATAAAGTTCCGCCATACTGATTCGTGGGGCAATCAAACCATGTAGCCAAATTTACGAAATATTCTGTGGTTATAAGGAGCAGATGGTTCGCCATTTTCATGCAAAAACATCCGGCAAAACTGCTAAGAAGGGCGCCAAAATTTTGGAGCAGAAAGGTTTCTCCTTATGTAATATACGGGGTGTTTATTAGAAAACCCCATCTAGCAAGCTATGAAATTTTGACAGAAGAGGATATCAAAGTAAATGGACTATTGTTTCTCCATCCTTTTCTTTTGACATTTCACAGTCAACTAGATGAAGTTTTCTAATGAACACATGATACTACCGTGTTGGTTTCACATGTGTGGGGGAGAGAATGGAGAAACCATTGTTTTGCATTTTGCACTGTGTTTTTGGCTATTTTCATCCATGGGACACACCAATGTGCGATCATTCTGAGATGACAACACCGTTAAGGGGGCACACAACTGCGGCCATAAATGGAACGGATTTTAAGAAAATGTACCATACTATCTCTTAGCTCGTTGGATTGAGTATGATAATGACATGACAATGACAGATGATTGACCTTATTGAGGACTAGAACAGCTGATATCGATAAAAGTCCGCCATACTGATTCGTGGGGCAACCACACCATGTAGCCAAATTTACGAAATTTTCCGTGGTTGTAAGTTTCCGTGGTTGTAAGGAGCCCGTGTGGGGTTGCTAGTCCTCCATCGGGCGCCTCCCCAGGTGGCGGATAGGGGGATGTCTCCCAGATATGGGTGGTACCGGGGAAATGAAATACCCGGGGCGGACCAAAACTAGCGCCGAATGACTGTCGGGATAAACAGCCACCTCCTCTTGGTCAACAGCTCAGGGTGGAGGAACCAACAGGAGCGAGGGTAATCTCTTGCCCGTGAGATGAGAAATCGTGTTTAAAGGCGGAAGAGCCAACAAATGGCCAACGGCAGGGGGATACAGAAGGTAAAGGAAACCCACTGTATTAAAGATCCTAAGGATATTCCCAGGATATTCATCCGATTAACTATTATCATGTTGGAAGCACAAATACAGATGGCCTCTAGTCCCGGGCAGACCTTAAATGGTCAAGAGGTGCGAAGAATCCCCCGGTTTCAACTAGATAAGAGAACAAAGATGGCTACTTGGAACGTTAAAACCTTGTTTGCGGCTGGAAAGTTGGATAACCTAATCCAGGAGATGAAAAGAATGGAAATAAACATTCTCGGAGTGAGTGAAGGCCGCTGGCCCGGAAATGGAATGATCAGATCAAAGGATAAAGTATTATACTATTCACGTACAAGGAACGCCGGCCGAGACCATCAACACGGCGTTGGCATCCTAATGGATGAAAACATACAAAAATCAGTAAAGAGCTTCATCCCAATTTCAGAAAGAGCACTCCTAATTCAATTGTCCGGTAGACCTATGAACATCAATATCGTACAGGTCTATGCCCCAACGGCGGACAAATCAGAGGAAGAGATTGAGGATTTCTACAGACAACTTGACAGTGCCCTAAAGCTTACAAAAACGAACGAGATCAATATAATTCTAGGAGATTTCAATGCTAAAGTTGGTAAGGGTAAAATGAGATCAGTGGTGGGTGATTACGGCTTGGGTGAAAGAAATGAAAGAGGGGAAAGACTAATTCAGTACTGCGAAGAAAATAACCTTGTGATTGCAAATACATGGTTCACGCTACCACCAAGACGCTTGTACACCTGGAGATCTCCGCAAGACAATGACCATCACATTGTCCGAAACCAAATAGACTACATTATCATTAATCAAAGATTTAGAAATCTCATCACTAAAGTAACCACAATGCCAGGTGCCGATATTGAATCTGACCACAATCCGCTGCGTGCCGACATAGTGTTGCGCCTGTCCAGACCCAAAGAAAAGACCACTAGAAAGATATTGGAACCAAAACTACTTAAGGACGAGGAAAGAAGATCATCATACGAAGAACATCTTAACAAAGAACTGGAAAATACTCGCAATATAGAAGATACGAACGAACACTGGCTCAAACTCAAAGAAGTTTTTAAGGAAACAAATGAAACCTTCCTTACAAACACCAGAAGGGCAACGAGGAACGAATGGATGACTGACGACATTCTGGATTTAATGGAAAAGCGAAGGCAATGTAAAGTCAACGGAGACTACTCAGAATATAAAAGACTTCAAAGAAGAATTCGAAATGAAATAAGAACAGCAAAAGAAAGTTGGTTGACTGAAAGATGTCTGGAGGCAGAAAATCTGAGCAAACTGGGTTACAATTTCCATCTCCATAAAAAAGTCAAAGAAATCGCTGGAATATATAACAACAAGAGTGTGGGTTTCATTAGGGATGAAAACAATAAAATAATATTGGACACCGAGAAACTACTACTAACATGGAGGGAATACACTACCGGACTTTTTCAGGATGACAGACCAGGAAACCCCGAAAACGAAATAACAACGCTATCAGGACCAAGTATACTAAAGAGTGAAATCAAACATGCCATAACTCTAATGAAAAACAACAAAGCTCCGGGCCCTGATGATATGTACTCAGAAACTTTTCATTTGATTAGCGAACAAAACCTTGATATCATTGTCCGACTCTTTAACAATATTTTCGACACTGGACAAATTCCTGAGGACTGGCTCCGTTCTACGTTTGTCGCACTTCCTAAAACAAACAACGCAACAGCATGTAAAGACTACCGCCTCATTAGTCTAATGAGTCATTTCCTCAAGCTTTTCCTTCTAGTTCTGCACACGAGACTATACAGGAGATGCGAGGAAGTGAGTGGTGCCAGTCAATTTGGATTTAAGAGTGGTTTTGGAACAAGAGAAGCCATATTCAGTCTCCAGACATTAGTGCAGAACTGCCAAGATCAGAGAAAAGACGTTTTTCTGTGCTTTATCGACTACGAGAAGGCATTCGATAATGTAAAGCACGACCTCCTCATATCATATCTTAGAGACCTGGGACTGGATGGAAAGGATATCAGACTTATAGGTAATTTATACTGGAACCAAAGAGCAGAAATCCGAATTCAAAATGGAGGAACAACTGAGGATTTCGAAGTAAAAAAGGGCGTCCGCCAGGGGTGTATCTTGTCTCCGATGTTGTTTAACTTGTATGTGGAAAGAGCTTTCATCGAGTCAATCTCCGACAGTCCCATGGGCATTAAAGTGAATGGAATTCCCATCAATAATATTCGATACGCGGATGATACCGTGATACTGGCGGATAGTGCAAATGACCTGCAAGTTCTACTAGATAAGATCAATGAAGAAAGCCAGAGATTAGGTCTGAAAATCAACATCCGTAAAACCAAATGCATAGCCATTAGTAGAAACGACACCCCAAATGTCATAATGTCCGTAAAGGAAGAGAACATTGAACAAGTCACTCAATTTAAATACTTGGGGTGCATGATCAACCAAAAATGGGACCCAGATCAAGAAATAAAATGCAGAATTGAGCAAGCTCGAACAACGTTTATAAAACTGAAAAAATTTCTGACAGACAAAAACCTGAATCTCAATCTCAGATATAGAATGGTAAAATGCTACGTCTGGTCCGTTCTCTTGTACGGAGTCGAGGCATGGACGTTGAAGACAACAATTATAAATAGGATCGAGGCCTTCGAGATGTGGACCCTGCGACGGATGCTGAGGGTGTCGTGGGTTGAACATGTAACGAATGAGGACATTCTGAGAAGAGCTGGTTTGATAGACCGTGAACTTTTCGAAAACATCAAAAGAAGAAAAACTGGCTACCTTGGACATGTACTGCGCGGAGAACGCTATCATTTCCAGCGCCTTATACTCCAGGGTAAAATAGAGGGAGGAAAAAGAGGAGTGGGTAGGAGAAAACTGTCCTGGCTGCGAAACATACGACAGTGGACAGGAATACAGGACTTCCAGACACTGCAAAATGCTGCAATTAATAGAATCATATGATGAGTGAAAGGATGAACGCCTACGCAGGAATCTGCATGGCACTTGAAGAAGAAGAAGTAAGGAGATGGTGAATAAGAATTAAGAATCAAAGAAAATTAAAAGCAGAAAGTTGTTCCTGAATATCTTTTGTTACCAAGATACAGGGTGATAAAGTTGCAGATTTTTTACAGGTTTTGTTTCATAGTTGCTTCAGTTCTTGACATAGAAGGATTAAAGTTTGTACATAGGGGACTCTTTAGAATCTCCACAAGCACAATTCACAAATTGTGTTGAAAATATGGACACAGGATAATACTTTTTCAGGGGTCTGGCCTCTTTTTACCTTTCCAAACTGTTTTGTGGTGCTGTAATTGTAACCTACAGTTTCTTTGTTAAAAATATTGCAAAAAGCAAGCAACTTCGACAACTTCAAAAACAAAACATAATTAATTATTCAAATTGCCTAACTAAAGATGTGACAAAAGCAATTAATTTGAAGATTAGCATTTTCTTAATTAAACAGCATTTTTTGTTGAAAATATAGCAAAAAGCACGAGAACACTAAATAACATAAACAATTCAAATTGCTTTATTGAAAAAATGGCAGAAACAAGAAAGTTAAAATTTGGCATACACAGCGATGAAAAGTTTAAATATGCCGAAAGTTACAAATTGTTTAATTGTAAATATGACAGAAACAAGCTACTTGAAATTTGGTGTATTTTTAATTAACCTGTAGTTTCTAGGTTAAAAATATAGCGAAAAGTAAGCAACTATGCCAAAAGTGCTAAATATAGTTGACTTAAAAAGTGACAAAAGCAATACATTTAAAATTTTGCATATTTTTAATTAACCAATATTTTTTGTTGGAAATATGGAAAAAAGCCTGAAAACCCGCAAAACCAATAAATGTCTTGAACATTTTAAATATGCTTTAATTATGTCGAACGTATCAAATATGCTTTAATTATGCCGACGTTGGTTAATTGCAAATATGACAGAAACAGGCAACTTCCAATTTGATCATATTTTTAATTAACCGATGTTTTCTGTGTTGAAAATATGGCTGTATGGTGTAATTAAACTGAAATTATGAAAAGCAAATTTGCTTTGACGTTTTAGGATTATCTTTCGTACTTCGTACAGCTATAAAACTATGAGTCCTCCGTTGGAGCTTTTGCCTAAAAGAGACAATTTTAGAATATACTATAAATAAATCTCAAATCAAACATGAAACATGATGATCAAGATCAAGTTTTAATAGATGTTATTGATTTTTGATCCAATTTGTTAAGATGTGGTTTTGATTTTTGGGTTGTGGGGTCAGGGGTGTTATTCAAAATCAGTTATGAACTTGTCGACGTTTCGCCATATATTGCAGCATCCTCAGGACAAATTCAGATAGATTTTGAGAGTCATCGGCTTTCTAAACATTCAGTACAAAGGTCGACAAGAGGTTGCTGTCGATGCCAATAGTCGTTCGTCTCTTGTCGACCTTTGTACTTAATGTTTAGAAAGCCGATGACTCTCAAAATCTATCTGAATTTGTCCTGAGGATGCTGGAATATATGGCGAAACGTCGACAAGTTCATAACTGATTGTGAATCAAGTTTTAAATTCTCTCATATCTAAATAAGTTGGTGCGCCATATTGTCTTGGGGGGCAAACATGTCAAATGACGTAATTCTCGAATGGTCAATACGTTGCAAGCGTCAGCCGTCATTTGTCAAATGGTAAGTGTCATTGATTGGATGTCGTGTCGACTGTCGTTACTTGTTGCTATTGCTGTCGTTCGTATTTCAAGAATTAAAAAATATTTGTAAAAATTTTGAAAAAATAGGCAGCGTGGCACCTAGAATTTTTGACTGCGACTTTTTTTATTTTACAGAACATATTTCAATTATTCAATCTAAGGAATTCTAAGGATAAATCGTGCTTCCACTAAGGATTTTTTCACATAACATGTTGGCAACACTGCTTCTGCGTTACATGGACGTCATAGAAATCGATCGATTGATGCAGCTTCAATTTATTGTTATTGTTTCAATTTATCTTATTATTTTTGTAATGTTTATATTTATAAATATGGTCAAAGTCAAGATTTCCAAAGGAAATGGGATACATTATTTAAAGGATGAATAAACAAAGTAAATAGACCTTGAATATGTCATTCTTTTCTATCAATTAGATGACGTTTTCTAATGAACACCCCAAACTTCGCATTCATTAATAATTATTTATATCTCATTAGTCTTGAAAACATGACTTTGACGTTTCTACGGTATCTTCTCAATATTGGCCGAAAGAGATGTTTTTTTTTTGAAAGTGAATGTCTATGTACAGAGCGTTTCAATAACTTTGATGGCATTTTGATGAGCTGTAACTTTTTTGTTTTTAAAGATATAGGAATAAAGCAAAAACTATATTGCATTGTTGAACAGCAAGTTTTTCCTATTGGAAGAAAAAAACAAAGGACCAATGATTTCGAGAGATCTTAACCTAACTTTTATTTTTTTTAATGGAACGCCCTGTATATTGTTAGATATTTGGATTCTACTGAAAATTCCAAGTGTATTTTATAAAAAATACCCTAAACCTATCTTCAACTGTTCCTGAGAAAATGGCGTCCGTATGTCGATCATATGCATAAAATTAAAATAATAAATACAATGCAAAATAAATTTGTGTGGTGGTATTAAACAAATAGTTTTACAAAAATGTCAAATTATCAAAAAAATTGCTCTACTTGTCTTCCATTTTTCTCAACACATTTTTCAACATTTCTGGATTTTCTTTCATCTCATTAATTGCAATGATGACTCTTGGTCTGAGCTCTTCAGTATTATCGCATGGTGTTTTATACCTATTCTATATTTTTAATATGACCCCAAAGGAAAAAATCCATTACGGTCAAGTCTGGACTGTTTGGTGGCCACGGAATTGTTCCTCCTTTTCCTATCCAACCATTTGGTCATTCCAAATTGAGGTAGTTTTGAACTTGAATTACGTTGAGAGGCGGAGCACCATCTTGCTGCCACAGCATCCTTGCTGAAATGTCCACCGGTAAATCATCAATCTGTCCAGCTATATCATTTTGTAGGAGATGGAAGTAACATTCTCCAGTCAATTTGTGGTTAATAAATATGGGACCTAATATATATCGGTCTACCGCAGCACACCAAGCGTTTACAGACTGATATCCTGACATTTTATTTGATGAATCATTCGAGGATTATTCGTAGACCAGTGTCGGCTGTTTTGACTATTACAGCCATGTTTGGTAGAAAAAGAACTTTCATCAGTCTAGCCAATCTATTTTAAATAATCAGGGGTTTGGTAATATCTGTTTAGAAATTCTTCACAAAATAAAAGTCTTCTCTCTGGCACTACTCTTCGCTTAGTTTCTGAGTTTTCCGAATCTTATATGCGTGAGACTGGTAGTTCCTGAGAACATTTAGAAATTGAGTCCGATAGATCTACTTCAAAAAGTCCTAGTATGTTTACTTCATTTTGTTCGTCTACAACCCTACGACGTCTACGTATGCTTCTAATATCTAACACGGATCCCTTTTCCTGCATCTTTTTAACTAACCTTGCAAAAGTTTGTTTGGAAGAAACTGGACGCTCTGGATAAAGTCTACGATATTCTCTACGCGATGCGGTTGGGCTTTTTTGTTTGAGCAAGCAAACAGTCGAACGTTGTTTCAACGTAGAATCAACGTTTAGTCCGTTGATTTATAGTTGTCACGTTGATTTTAACGTGTTGATTTCAGGTTGATATAAGCGATAGTGCACAATCATGATTTTTGACGTTAAATCAACGTTATTGAAACGTGTTTTGGATATGTTTTGATATTGGTTGAATTTATCCTGTTGATTAAACATTGCAAATAGATAAACCGTCACGAATGCGCGGTTGCGAAATGTCTTTTAAAACTTATCATCATTTGCTCGGTTAATTTATAGTTGTCTCTTTTGATTTTAAGCTGTTGATTTTTGGTTGATATTTTCGAAAATAAACAACCATGTTTTTCGACGTTAAATCAACGTTGTTAAAACGTTTGTTGAATATGTTTAGATATTGGTTGAATTTATAACGTTGATTAAACGTTAAAAATAGGTTTACATGTCACATACTTTGAGCGCTAGGTGGCGTTGGCGTAAACGGAGGACGACCCGAATTCCTATAACGAAGCTTAGAGGGGTAGGACGTATTGCCACGATCCCCGGTGTTTATCTTTCTCACGCGTGTCGGGCGTCGGCACTGTCGGTTGCTTGAGGCTTGAAATGGTATTGTCGACCATGACACAATGTTCGTTTCGTTTTGTTTTTTACCGTTTTTTGTATCAAATCTTTAACAATCAGCTTACTAAATCAATATAATTTACATATTTATAAGGAAAAAATATTAGTAGACTAGAAAATGTAAGAGTAATTCTAACACAGTTTCCAATTAATAATAGAAATAACAATGTTAATGTGGTTATTTAGATATTAATTTTGCTCAATCTGGAAACCCCGAATTTCAATTTTAGGAAAATCGTAAACCGGGTGTCCAGCACAACCCTGGACATAGGAGATTAACATCGGATATCGGTTTTTATTTTTTTGCGCGTGTACGGTTGAATTGATTGAAAAACCTTTAAGAGTAAAGTTGTAGAGCGTATGGTCAGCTATCATCCTGTAATTTTTTCAATACCTCAGTTTTGGCCGTTTATTGGAAAAACGCCTCGAAAAGTGCAAAAACTTGAATTTGGCGCGTCACCCCCGCCATGCATGTGCAGTGTCGCCAACATATTTTCACTGCATAATCATGTTAATTACTACATGATACTCCCTCAAAATAAATAAGAAAGGAAAATCTGCTCTGACTCTGACATAAGAAATTATTATGTTGGCGACACTGCACATGCATGGCGGGGGTGACGCACCAAATTCAAATTATTGCACTTTTCGAGGCGTTTTTCCAAAAAACAGCCAAAACTGAGGTATTGAAAAAATTACAGGATGCTAGCTCACCATAAGCTCTACAACTTTACTCTTAAAAGTGTTTCAATCAAATCAACCGTACAGGCACTGTTGTTTTTTGATTAGCTTAGCAATATTTTCTGGTAAGGCATTGGGCAACATGCAATACTGTGTTCTGTTATGTGGGTTGCCTATCAGAGCTGCATTTTGCTTGCTACTGACGGTAGATGGCGTTTTTTAATTTTAAGTGTCACTAATGTCAATATCAACAAGTTTAAGAGGCATTGTCAGATAAATAAAATATGTAACGTGTTTTTGATGAGTTTAATTAGAACTGTAAAAGCAGTTTATTCTGTGTATATGTTTGCCTCATACGTAATCTAATAGGTTATGGGCCCCGCCCAGCAGCGTTGCACAGAATGTAAGTGATTTGTCTTATAGTCTTCCCTTGCAGTGTGCCGTGTTCCAAAAATAAAACAAGATGTCGGCAAACGACGGTGCTTCGCTAAGCTTGGCAGTAGAGAAGCTTAGAGGACGGGATAATTATGCCGTGTGGAAATTTCAAATCACAGCTTTATTAAAATTGGATGGATTGTGGGGTTGTATTGATCGCACCTCTGAATCATCTGTGGATCCTGCACAGACAGCCAGGAGAGAAGAGAAAGCTCTATCAAAAATAATTCTTTCTGTTGATAAATCTACTTATCCTCATGTATTGCAGGCAAAAACAGCTTTAGAAGCCTGAACAGCATTAGAAAGTGCCTTTGAAGATAAAGGTTTGTATCGAAGATTAAGCTTGCTGCGGAATTTGTGTTCTATTAGGCTTGACCGCTTTAACACAATGGAAGAGTATGTAAATCAAGCTATGGCTCTTTCTCAGCAGCTTGCAGCTATTGGAAAACCAATTGATGATGAATTTCTTGAAGTAATAATGCTTCAGGGTTTGACAGAAGAATATGAACTGATGGTGATGGCTCTTGAGCATTCTGGGGTGGATATAACTTCCGATTTTGTTACGACTAAATTGCTGCAGGACAAAAAAATGGCAGCATGGAAAACACAAGGAAGATACTGCCTTGGTACTAAGAAAGCCATTTCAGAAAAAGGGTCCTTGGTGCTGAAATTGTAAAGAAAAAGGTCACTATAAAAACCAGTGTCCAAAGAAGGGTTTTCAAAAGGATGGTTCCAGTTCTGACAAAGACAGGAGAGGAAAAGGAGGCAAAGCTTTAAATGCTGCTGTATTCAGTGTTGGCTTAGAAAATAAAGGAGCTTGGTTTGTCGACAGTGGTGCTTCTTCCCACATGACAGGAAACATTGATTTTTTAACAAACATCTCCAACGAGTGTTCAGGACAAGAGATTTTAATGGCAAATAATTCCAAACTTTGTGTTAATGGAACTGGTACTAGTGTTGTAAAACTAAAAACAAGTGATGTTTTGCAAAATATATCAGACATTAAGTATGTTCCAAATCTCTCTGTAAACTTGCTATCTGTTAACTTAATGGTGTCAAAAGGATTTAGTGTTTGTTTTGATCAGAACGGGTGCAAAATCATGGACAGTGACAAGGGTTTCATGAAGGGAAAAGCGGTGGCCACAGCCTCATGTGAAAATGGTTTGTACAAGCTGGATGCATGCTCGAAGGTATGTAGTAGTGCTAATAAGGAAGTGGTCAACATAGCAAGTAGTAATGATTCTCAGATTTTGTGGCATAGGAGACTTGGTCACTGAATCATTATAGCATGAAGTTGTTAAAGAATGGACTGGCTGCAGGTATATCTTATATAGAAAATGAAACACCTGAGCCATGTGAGAGTTGCATAAAAGGAAAACAATCCAGAAAAAGCTTTCCTTTTAATAAAACAAAGGATGTTTGTCAAAATAAGCTGGACCTTGTTCATTCAGATTTAGCAGGACCTTTAGAACTTGAATCATGGGGTGGAAAAAGATATTTATTCACCCTGATTGATGACTGCACAAGGAAGGTGTTTTGTTATTTCTTAAGGTCAAAGAATGAAGTCCCTGAAGTGTTTAAAGAGTTCTGCCATTGTGTAGAAAATCAAAGTGGACAAAAATTAAAAGTGCTCAGAACTGACAATGGACGAGAATATTGTAATTCTATTTTGAACAATTTCCTGAAGCAACATGGTATCAAACATGAATTAACTACACCATACACGCCCGAACAGAATGGTCTTGCAGAAAGATATAACAGAACTATTCTGGAGAAAGCACGTAGCATGCTAGCTGATTCGAACTCCCCAAAACAGATGTGGGCAGAAGCAGTAAACACTGCTGTTTATTTGATTAATAGATCTCCAGCAAAGAAGATAAAGGGTATGTTACCCGAACAAAAATGGACAGGACAGAAGGTAGATGTTAGCCAGAGACAGAAACATCCAAAGGTTACAGAGTATTTGACCCAAAAACATCCACTGTAAAAATAGCTCGGGATGTAGAATTCCTCGAAGGAAAATTTACTAATGTAACTACACCCAACATAGATTCTACAAATGAAAACCAGTATGTAGTGCCTTTGAAGGCGGAACTCGAGATGTCCAATGAGGAACAGGATGTCCATGATGAACCAGAGGAGCAGAATGAGTCAGAAAACTTGGGACAGTCATTGTCAGATAGTGAAGTGTCAACTGGTGATAGTGAAGTGTCAACTGGCGATAGTGAAGCTCAAGTACAGATGGAAGGTGCTAATGGTGAGAGCGAAACGTACGTAAGCCAAAATTCCTGGATGATTATTTTACAAATGACAGTTCTCTGAGTGAATCTGATTTTTGCATGTTGGCTGTTTCAGATGAGCTTGAACCAGGCGTTATCCAGTCGTGATGGTGTCCAATGGAGACAGGCAATTGAAAAAGAGTTAAATGCTTTTAAACTAAATAATGCATGGGAATTGGTTGACAAGCCTAAAAATAAAAATATTGTTAAAAATAAGTGGGTTTTCAAGATTAAGCGGAACAAACAGGGTGATATTGCTACATATAGGGCTAGACTGGTGGCAAAGGGTTTTACTAAACTTTTTCCCCTGTCTGAGTTCTGAGGCTATTGTTTGCAATGACCGTGGAATTAAACTTAGAGGTAGATCATTTGGACATTGAGACAGCTTTCCTAAATGGCGACATAGAAGAAGAAATTTTTATGGAACAGCCTGAAGGTTTTGTTGAACCAGGCAGTGAAAATAGAGTCTGTCGACTAAAGAAAGCTATTTATGGGCTGAAACAGTCTTCTAGGTCGTGGTTTGGAAAGGCTCAAGGTTTGTTGTTGGATTTAAATTACATTCAGTCAAGGTTCGCACCTTGTATATTTTATAAGAGTTCTGGTGATACTATAATTATTGTAGCACTGTATGTTGATGACTTCTTTATCTTTTATAATAATAAGGAAGAAGCACTGAAATTAAAATTAGAGCTAAGTAAATATTTTCATACTAAAGACTTAGGGCCTGTATCTTACTGTTTAGGGATGAAAATAGAAAGAGACCGTTCAAAGAATGAACTTAAAATTAGTCAGGCTCAATATATTGAAAGAATTCTGGCAAAATTTCAAATGACAGAGTGCAATCCTGTGAGTACTCCTCTAGAACAGAATAAAAATTTGTCTGTTGATAATGAGTATCTGGACGTTCCCTATCAGCAGTTGATTGGTTCGTTGATGTACCTAGCTGGGTGTACCCGACCAAATATTGCATTCGCGATTTCATATTTGAGCCAGTTCAACAAAAGTCATTCTAAAGAACATTGGTTAAGTGCAAAAAGAGTTCTTAAATATTTGAAAGGGACAAAAAATGTTGGTATTAACTATGTTAAAAGTGGAAATGCAGTTACTGGTTTTGTGGACTCCGATTGGGCTAATGATGTTGTGGAGCGCAAATCTTTTTGTGGGCATATTTTCACTTTAGCGGGCTCTCCAATTTCTTGGGAATGCCAAAAACAAAGATTGGTAACATTAAGCTCTACGGAAGCAGAATATGTTGGCATATCTGAGGCGGTAAAGGAATGCTTATATTTAAGGTCTCTTTGCTCTAAACTTTTTGGAAAAGCTTCTGGTTGTGAATTTTTAAGGCTTAACGAGCCCTTTGTAGTGTTCAATGACAATCAGAGTGCTCTTAAATTGTCAGAAAATGAACTTTATCACAAGCGAACTAAACATATTCATGTAAAGTATCATTTTATTCGTTATCTTATTAAAATACATGCCAACCACTGAGATGCCCGCAGACATGCTGACCAAGGGTTTGAGTTTTAAGAAGCATACATTTATTTGTAATGGTTTGAATTTGGTATAAGTTTATTGACTGGATTTAATAAGCTGGGTTCATTTGTATGTGAATATTTTTACTGAATTGTACCTCCATTGAGGGAGAATGTTGTTTTTTGGTTAGCTTAGCAATATTTTCTGGTAAGGCGCAGTGGGCAACATGCAATACTATTAATTGTAATATTATTAAACGTTTCTACTATACACACATGCATTTTTTGTTAGTAATTAAAAACTCAAATTTCAGGTCATGAAGAATTGAAAAACTCACAGCAAAGCCAAAAGTTAAACCATTGTTTTAAGCTAAATCCTCTAAAGTGTGAGTGTCGCAATTTTTTGACAATCATCACGTGCTCAGTCTAGGTAAAACCCAGTCATATCACGTGTGATGCTTGTGAGGATTTGTCTTGAATCCGAAAGTTGAGGTTTTACTCATAAAAATTATAAAAATAGCAAGAGATATGTTTTATAACTCTAGAATCGTAGTCTTCTGACCTGCGGAGAGAAATTGGGGCAAGAGGAAGAACTGTCAGTGTCACAGCCTAGGGACTTATCGGTTGATGACTTGCTCTGTATTGAATAATTAATAATTTTAATAGTTTATACAAAATGTTTCAGAAACATTACTACGTTTTATAATTTGAAGTGCAGTAGGGTTTAGTAGGTAACAAAAATTTTAGGTTAAAGTTGGAGTTTCATGTATCCGTCAGTCGCAGTCGATGAAAAACGCTCGATTTTCCCTAATTTTTCCAGAGGATATCCCAAAAATAATAATAAAATCTCCAGAGCTCCTCCTTAGCCACCAGCATATTAGATCTAACACTGCATGGTAGATGGCTCTCAGTTCGAGAAGCAACCCATATTGCTCTGTATCTCGCAGGTTATCGGAACCAGAATAAAGTGTAAAGTGTAGGCGGTCACCAATTTGTCGATCAACCCATCTGCATACTAGTTTCGAGTTCTACCCCTCATCAATACAGCTTTGGTTGATCGACAAATTGGAAACCGTGAGTTCGCGGCTTAAAGCCAAAAACCTACGGAAGAGCGGTGAGATGTTGTAGAAAGCAGGAGCAGGCGACATTCACCAGCGTATTAGATCTCATACGGCATGCCAGATGGCTCTCAGTTCGAGAAGCAGCCCATATTGCTCTGGATCTCCCAGGTTATCGGAACCAGAATGAAGTGTAAAGACTAGCTGGTCACCAATTTGTCGATCAACTCATCTGCATGCTAGTTTCGGGGTCTACCCCTCATCAGCACAGCTTTGTACTGATGAGGCTTTGTACTGATGGGGGGTAGTATTCGTAGGATTTGTACTGTTGGAGACCGTGAGCTCGCGGCTTAAAGCCAAAAATCTACGGAAGAGCGGTGAGATATTTTAGAGAGAATGAGCAGGAGACATCCACCAGCGTATTGGATCTATTAATGCATGGCAAACGACTCTCAGTTCGAGAAGCAGCCCATATTGCTCTGGACCTCCCAGGTTATCTGAACCAGAATGAAGTGTAAAAAGTAGGTGGTCACCAATTTGTCTGCCATGCAGTATTAGATCTAATACACTCGCTCTGCACAACATCTTAGAGCTCATCCATAGATTTTTGGATTTAAGCCGCGAACTCACGGTCTCCAATTTGTCGACCAGCCAAAGATGGATTGCTGAGGAATAGACCCCAAAATTAGTATGCAGATGGGTTGATCGACAAATTGGTGATCACCACTTTTAATATACAGTTTAAATGGCTTTCTGATATTGTTAACCAATTATGACAATACACCTCTTTTCTTTTTCTCCAAACACTTCAAATTAGTATTTTAACAAGCTATGAGTCATTTTTCACCGATTTTTGACTCCACTTCTAGCTTGACTTTCTTGAAAAAATGCCAAATTTTCATTTTGCTGCGTCTAGGAGTAGTTTTTTTTAGGGTATAAAGTAAAATTTATTGTGCTCATATTGACGAATATTAGGAGGAATTTTGTTATACAGGGTGAGTCATAATGGGAAGACGAAAATGAAATCTCATATTCGTTGGTCGATTTTAAGGGGGGGCTTGTCATACATTTGTGTTACCTATCGAGCTTCGTTAAAAAGTTACAGGGTGATGAAGTTAGAATTTTAAAATGCATATATCTTGATTCTTCCGAACGGGTTAGAGATATTTTATTCAAATTTTGTACGTTTTGACTGCCGTATAAGGCGCACATTTTGCAACAAAAAATTATTTTTATTTCCGCCAGTGGCGCCCTTACCAGCATGTCGACCCATATTACTTGAAGGAAAATTGGTACGCCACTGATTTTCAAAAAATTAAATCTATTTTCTCACTTTTCCATCCATCTCGGAATAAAAATGTTCTCTTTAAGTTTTTCAGTACGACGCATCGTTTCTGAGTAAATAAATAAAAACCGTTGTAATGTAGCCTAGTCTCGCCCAACGCATTTAAGATTGATGAAAAATCTAAAATATCAAAATTCCATTTCTTATTGCTTGAATATTAAGACCTATTGATATGCAACATAATTCAACTACTAGTAGACTATTGCCATACTGCTTAAAATGGCTATATCGCAATGCTTCTTATTTATTTACTGCAACACAGTCCTACGAAAAAAAAGTGAAGTGAGCTATTTGCTTCAGAATTGTAGTGGCGGATAAGATAAGACAAACTAAGATAAGATTTTAATTCATGAGGAAAGAATCAATCAAATACATAGATCACACAAAATCAAATACAAAGATAAAAACATCAAAGAATCGGCTCAAAGTGTGCTCCCTCAACATTAATGCAAGCATGGCACCGTTTGATGAGGGAATGGTATACACTATTAAATTGAGCCATTTCTACAACAAAAAAAAGGCATGATTGACAACTATTCAAAATTTTGAAAATGAACGTCTTGAAATGCTAACATTTCCACCTCTTACGATAATAATAGCCACCTGCTTCCAATTTTTGACGATTTCAGAGTTTATTATTTTTGTATTTATTTTCTCGAAAACGGTGCGTGGTACTAAAAAATTTGAAGAGGGAATTTTTCTTTAGAGATGAATGGAAAAATATATATATACATAATAAATGGAAACACGTCAAACTTTAATGCTGTTCTCAGACTACTTAAAATGGCGGTATAGCAATGATTTTTTTTAATTTACTCATATACCGTGCGTCGAACTAAAAAATCTGAAGAGGGGTTATTTCTTCAGAGATGGATGGGGATTGAAAAATTAAATTTAATTTTTCGAAAAACCAGTGGCATACCATTTTTTCTTCAAATAATATGCGTCAACGTGCTGGTAAAATAATTTTTTTATTGCAAAGTGTGCGCCTTTCATAGCAGTGAAAACATACCAAATTTCATTAAAATATCTCTTACCTTTTCGGATTAATCAAGACATATGCATTTTCAAATTCTAACTTCATCACCCTGTAACTTTTTAACGAAGCTCGATAGGTAACACAAATGTATGACAAGTCCCCCTTAAAATCGACTAAAGAATATGATATTTCATTTTCGTCCTCCCATTATGACTCACCCTGTATATTACAGCACCAATGTAAAAAGGATTTAATTTGAACAATTCAAGGCGGTGTAATGCAAGTTGGTAGTCTTCGCCAAACCTGGTCTCATAGTTATGGTAGCAATTTAATGTATCAAATGATGAAGAGTTCTGTCGAACAAATTTTACAATTTCAAATACATAGATACTGGGCACTGTCATTAATCGTTCACGAATAAAATGTTGTTTGCAAGAATCGTCAAGTTTCAATTTATATATGGTTCGGATTATGCGTTTTTGCATGCGAAATGCCCTAGTAGATGCTGAAGAAGCACCCCATACGACAATACCATACCTAATTATACTCTCAATATTTGAACAATAATATGACCTGACTGTATCTTTACTGGCAATGCAATTTAGACGATTTAGAGCAAAACAATTTTTAGCGAGTTTATCACAAGTATATTGTACATGCGCCCTCTAGTTAAGGGACATGTCAACAATTACTCCCAACAGTTTAAAGTGTTCAACTTGTTTAATGGTTTTGCCATTGAGTGGGATATAATTACTTTTTACAGTAGTTGGCACCTATCGGGTGAAACTGCATGATTAACGTCTTGGATTCATTCATTGTTAGCATTGTTGTTATAAAATATACTCGGAATTTCGAGTAGAATCCAAATATCTAATAATATACAGGGCGTTCCATTAAAAAAAAAATATAAGTTAGGTAAAGATCTCTCGAAATCATTGATCTTTTGGTTTTTTCTTCCACAAGGAAAAAAACTTGCTAGTCAACTGTGCAATATGGTTTTCAGTTTATCTCGATATCTTTAAAAACAAAAAAGTTGCAGCTAATCAAAATGTTATCAAAGTTAATGAAACGCACTGTACCTATTACCATTGTCTATTATTACCTATTCACAAATCAATTTTATCTTGTTAGCCTTAAAAATTTGAATTTGACAGCGTTCGTCTATCTTGTTGACATGAGCAAAGCGGAACGGCAAATATGTCAGCTACAGCTACCACACCCTTTTCAACCCCAAACATATTTATAAACGGCTGAGCGAACCCTTCCGCCTCGGTTTGTCTGCATCTGACTATAGCGCCAGTTTCCTTAGCTTCGTGACGTCAGGGCTAGACTGTTGGGGACGGTAGATGTGACGTCAATAAAGCGACCCTCCTCTCCTGCCTGGCGAAAAGGGAACGCGTCGGTCGCGGTTGAGGCCGCTCCGGGAATTTGGTGTCGTCAGGTATTGATTTTCCCGGATCGTTTTCGGTTTCTCTCCGCAGGTGGCGGTTTGCCAGAAAGGGCATTTAACAAACCATTAACCGGCCATGTTTGGGTAACACGCAATAGATTCTGCATCCTGCAACTGCGTAGTGTCTAGGAAAAAACTTCCTGTTGCGAAACTGGGTCATACAATATAGTGAAATAGGCCACGAACTTGATAGCAGCTTGCAGAATGAGCAACACAAAACTGAAGTTACAGGTTTTTGTTCACGGCTGTACAGGGTGGCCTAATTTGGGTGTTTTAAATGGGAAACTCTTAAACTAATAGGAATATTAAATATCAAAAAGTCGATGCCGAGGTAATTTCTCGAGCTGAATTCATTGCCGGAAACAGGAATCTGCTATCGTCTTTTGTTTTCTTGCAATTGATGAAAGCTCAATTTTCGCCATTTTCCAAAATACCTTATAATTTGTTTTATTAGTCTAGTTTGGTAAAAATGGTTTTTACATTATTAAGGCACTTTTTTAAATAGATTCCAATGGTGATTTTTGAATTTTTATAAACTTATTGTTTTTTGAGTTATTACATAAACTTCTATATTTTTAAATACAACCTATAACTTCTTTCTACTTTGTTTGACAGAGAATTTTTTTCTCTTTAAAATGACATATAACATGATAGGTTTTGCTTTGAACTTATATGGTTTTTTGATAAAAACTCCTTTTTGTAGTAGTAGGCCATGACGCGATGACGTTCCGATGCCGATGTCGCGGCCATCTTGTTGGGCAGCTGTCACTGCCGATATTCCGCTGTTGGAGAAATTTAATAATCTCGTAACTAGCGTAGACAGTTCAATAACGTTCATTAAGTTTTACCCTTGTAAGGACGTAACGAAAAAATGTGATTTCAATCTTTCGAAAAATTCGACATCTAATGGTATTTCCCCATGTGCGGATATGGCGTATAGTGCGGATTCACAGTGTTGCCGCAGTGCACACTGCATTCCTGCATTCTTTTTTGATTTATGCATCGTTCTATCCGAACCTCTAAAATCATATGGCAAATGTCAAGGATTTCGACATAGTAACTGTCGTTTTTTCCACTATTTATCCAACTACATATATCACTTTAATGAGAATGCAGAAATTTGGCAACACTTGGGAAGAAACTTCAATTTCAACCAATCAGACCACAGCGCCAATTCCGCAATATACGCCATATCCGCACATGGGGACGTACTATCAGAGAATTATATTCAAAATAATTATATTGCATCTGAGTTTTACTGGAATCGTTTTCGTGGGAGGACAACAATTTTCCCTTTCTGCAACAAGATGGCGGGTGCGCCATCTTGTTGCAGAAAATAGAATGACATTTTTTAGTTACGTCGTTACAAGGGAAAAACTTAATAAACGTTATTGAACTGTCTACGCTAGTTACGAGATTATTAAATTTCTCCAACCGCGGAATATCGACAGTGACAGCTGCACAACAAGATGGCCGCGACTTCGGCATCGGAGCGTCATCGCGTCATGGCCTACTACTCCAAAAAGAAGTTTTTATCAAAAAAGCATATAAGTTCAAAGCTTCTTTCTAACAAAGTAGAAAGAAGTTATATTTAAAAAAACAGAAGTTTATATAATAACTTAAAAAACAATAAGTTTATAAAAATTCAAAAATCACCATTGGAATCTATTCGAAAAAGTGCCTTAATAATGTAAAAACCATTTTTACCAAACTAGACTAATAAAAAAATTATAACGTATTTTCGAAAATGGCGAAAATTGAGCTTTCAATTGCAAGAAAACAAAAGACGATAGAAGATTTCTGTTTCCGGCAATGAATTCAGCTCGAGAAATTACCTCGGCATCGACTTTTTGATTTTTAATAGTCCTATTAGTTTAGGAGTTTCCCATTTAAAACACCCAAATTAGGCCACCCTGTACAATGGGTTTCGTGCAAATAATTTGAAGTTCTATAAAAATTACGTAAGTCCTGAAAAAGAAGCCAAAAACAGCTGACGATCGACATGCCCATTTACTCGACGGAAATTAACTGGGCATGCGCGAGATTTGAAAGTTCTACGTTGCCAACTTGTGAACGCATCTGACGTCACGTGATTAGATAAATTAGTAAAATCTTACTAAAATCACCAATAATTACCATTTTAGCATTTTTAAGTTTATGCAGGATACATATTACTTATATTATAACAGAACATATATTATAAAATCGATAAAATTCACAAATAAATTGAATTTTTTAACACTCACAAACGGTAATAGAAACTACATCTGTCAACCTTGCATTTAACCCTACTTTTTGGGGACGCTTTCACGTTTTCATCTTGATCCTGTTCGTTCTTTGCTAAATTTAAACTTTCAGTTTAGTGTTTGTTTAGTTTAATTTACTGAAATCATTAATCGGTCTTTATAAACACTGTTTGGTTTAATCTAATTCAACTTTGCATGGCTGGGTATTCCGGTGCGGCGTCTTTTGTGCTGTGTTTACTGCTGCAGATTCGAGATTGTTTCTATTTCTGACTGAGATTTGTTTAGGATACCTAGGTATGTAGGTTTGTTTTGCCATTAACCAGATGTTCAGGGGTTTTGCCTGTATCCAGGCCCTCCTCTAATGAGCTCCTATAGGAGTTCCATATTATTTTACCCATACCAAGACCTATACCTACCAGGCCACAACTACCAGAAGTTTCTTTCAGTAACTACTTATACTTTATTTGCTTTAACTAATCTTTGAGTGTTTAATTCCATATGGCTTTACTTATCCTCTTAAATATTCCATGTCCTTTGAAAGCAAAATAAAGTTGTAGTACCTATAACCAGAGACATTTACACTACGTAGACAAGGCAAGTCATTCATAAAAGTATAAAATCCCTATGGCAACATCCATTGTAAAATCATGAATGAACTAACAAGAGTGGGGGGAATGGTTGGAAGACAGCACGCACTTTCTTAATCCATTGGCGTAGTCAATTTTTTTTCATGCTTCGAATAATTTTTTATAATATTAATATATTATATGTAAGGAGGGATTTTGGAGTGCTTTTTAGATATACATACCTAATTAGAGTTTATCCTGAAATATATCAGTAAAAATGGATCACAACTTCTGGTAGTTTTCAAATATTGCTAATGTGTGCTTATTTCGGGAGAATTTGAGAGGGCGTTAGGGAACTTTGGTTGTATTTCTTATGGAATCGTCTAGTTACATATTATATATTCTTTTGTAAAGATCATTCCTGTTTTAATATCAATCAAATAAAACATTAATTGTGTTACTTAATTTATTACATACAACTTTTTTTTATAAAAATAACATTAATTTTCTTATCAAAAAATATCAACCTCTACTCTAACAATGTATACATAGGTACTTACTTAAAGTAGAAGCAAAAATACATTACATAATCATTATACAAGCATACTGATGGTTATCCCAGATTTTCTTGGCCAGTCATTATTTATACAAAAAGTAAGAGTTAAAGCAGTGATACGGCTTACCGCACAATTTAGAAATGCAGGGAAATATACAGGGTGGCGTAAAAGTTGCAGATATAATTTACATAATTTTAAAGAAAATCATATAAATATTTTCACACACTTCCGTTCTGTCTTCTCTTCCTGGATTTTAATTTGTTTTCCTATTAAACAGCGTCAACACTTCTACATTTTTTTAACTTTGAGGGGTTGTATGTTGTATGTCGGAAATCGTTTAAGATAAAAAGAAACGGTTTCAACTTTTGTATTTTAGATTTTCAAGGTCTATCAAATGAGAACAATAAATTTATTTTTTTTTTACAATTCTTCTTCTTGATCTCAGCTTCTCCTTCGGAGGTTGCTGATCATCATGGCTATTCTAACTTTAGAGGCAGCTGTCCGAAATAGATCGATAGATGAGAGGCCAAACTAGTCTCGCAGGCTACGTAGCCAGGAAATTCTACGTCGACCGACGCTTCTGCGTCCCACGATCTTCCTGATGACTTGACTGCATGATGAGCTGCAGAATTTCATATTACAATTAAGAAAGTGCAAACCGTTTTGTTCTATTCTTAAACGGTTTCAAGCATACAACATACAACCCTTCATTCCAATTCAACATAAAAAGCATAAAAAAGAAAAGTAATCGAAGTAGGTACGTATACGATATGCTTTACAAGGAATGTTTAGAACAAACCACGGAACAGAAATACCAATGTTAAAATATTTTAACGGTTTTCTTTAAAATTATGTAAGTTATATCTGCCGCGATTTTATACACTAACCTGCATATTTTTCTAAAATTTTTGTTTGTGTAGTAAAATAGTGATTGAAGTTTACCGGTAATTTTTATATCATTTTTCTCACTTACAGGTAATTTACCAGTCCCAGTATCAAACGTTTAGGATTAAGTAACAATATTTTAATTTAGTAAGAATATACCTCAGAGAGGTTGCCACCTTCCAATAATTGTGGTGTGGGGGGATAGATTTTATAAAAAGTATGAAATGAGTGTCTTTTTTATAAGCAAAAATTAACACTTGGGTTATATTATAGAGGGGAAGGAAAACAAGGGATTGCAATGTAAGGATCTATAGTAATAACGTCAAAAATTTATTGCTGCATTAAAATTTTAATTTGTTTTCCTTTCTCATATACATTTATAAGATTTTTTTGAAAAACCGTGAAAATCTGGACAATTGGCGTCACGCTCAGATTATGTGCAGGACACTGGACAGTTTAACCGAAAAAGCTGGACAGATGGAAATTCTAATGAGAGGTCACTTTTGATTTTACACGCATTTTGGTAACAAATAGACAGATTAAACAAGTTGACTACAACGAAAATTAACATTAAATTACATCTTCTTCTCGGATTTCTTATTGGTCCCCTTAAAGTTAGGAAATTTTCTAACACCAACACCTACTAGAATATTGGTTCCCCCTCGGGTTCTCCTGACCCCAACTAACAAACTCAAGAAACAATACAATTATCAAAGGCTTCTTTAGTTAGATGGGATTGGGGACTGACACTGCGCAGAACAAATAACGATGTTGTGCGGATCCAATTTTATAGAAATGTCTTTTTAAATTCTATTGAACATTTTTGAAAATTACCGATAAAGAACCTTGCTGGGTAAAATTTCCAAAATTACCGTTACCGCGGTAAAGTTACCAAACTTTAATCACTAGTAGTAATACCGTATCCTGCAACTTTCGTACTCAACTTTTTGCTCTAAAATCTAACTTTTTGTATAAATAAAGACTACTCAAAAAAGCTTGGGATACCCTGTGTAAGGCTTGCTTTTTCATTCTTTGGTCATAAAACACATGAACTAAAAATAGCTTACTGGTTTAAGTTAAAAATAATCTTATAGTTAAAAATTAAAATGTAACCCCAATACGCCAATAGCTATTCAATGGTTGGAACGTTGAACGTTTGTTTTCTTGGACCCTTTTAGTTATTTGGATGGTTACTTTCTCGGAATGTGGTCCTTTCTTAAATAAAACTACAGCAGGTGCTTGAAACTTACTTACGTTTAAGTATTCCTTGTGTTGTAGTGCACAATCTCATGAAGGCGCCAATTCGTGTCGAAACGTGAAAAAATAAATAACATCTTCATCTCAGTTTCAAGCACCTGCTGTAGCTTTTTTCAACAAAGGACCACATTCGAAGAAAGCAACAGTCCAAATAACTATTCACTACTACAAAACGTTAGATGCTACCACCGAATTACTGGCTTTGAAGTATAAGCTAAGGATTTCAAACCGTAAGTACGTAGATAATTTACCGTTTTGTAGGGGTTTTTATTAATCCTAGTTCACCTCGAAATTGATCTCGGATCACTGGTGATCCTTTGCCACATTTTGATTTGATGATATTGGTTATTTCCCTTTGTGTGGATGAAGCAGTGCATGTTGATGAGGATGGCGAGAAAAATGTTTTTGATGGGCCACATTGTGGATGTCTTCCCGAGTACTTTCCTACCAGGATAGGACTGTAAAATAACAAACATTTTAGCCTGAACTCTAGAGCAATTAAAATCCAAACTACCCCTGATTTGGTAAGAAAGATTGTAAGCATTCTGTCGCTGGCGGTGGTTCAGAATCTTTCTCATCTATTGGTGTAAATCCTGTGCTTACAGGATCTTTTGGAAGACTAAAAAGTTGCATTCAGTAAAGTGCAATACGTACTAAAAATATTATTAATCAACCTGTAGATACTTAGTACAAAGAATATCCTACACCCACATTGATTTAGGGTATGTAGTGTATTCCTTGTACTACTCAGCCTTTATAGTCCGTTTAAATATATATTCATCTAGCAGGCTGGGGAATTGACAGATATTAACCTCCCTAAATATGATCATTTATATGTCAATTTCTGAGCCTACTAGATGAATACTTATTTGAAGATAACTCTGGCAGTTAAACAGAAACTTTAAAACTGAATTAACATATTTGATTGCATACCTTTCTACAACACTTAAAGAGCTCGATTTTTCTTGCTTTTCCAAATGTTCGTCATTTAGATCTACTTCCACACTTGATGAGGTTCCGAGTAAGCTACATTTAAAACGCCCTACCTGTTTGACAACGAAATATTATTAAAGGGTCTTGGTACAGCATCTTGCTTCAGGTACTGCTTGCCATCGTTTTTGTAAAAATAACTCCCTTTATTAAAATGAAGTGAACACACCTTGGAAGTCTTTAGCATTTTTGAATTAGGATCAAGTCCTAGTGCTGCAAACCAAATATTCCGGGTGTCAGTTTTGGCAGGAAATCTAAAACAAATAATTTTTATTTAATATACCAGGAATCAGGAAAGGCTTTAGGTTTATCCAACTTCTTAGTCATAGTCTGACATAGTCGTAAAAGTATTCATAATTTTCATCTGTTACAACATCGATTACAGCCCATGAAACCAAAATATCTATGGCAATGCTTGGTTATATGGATCATTATGGTCAAAAATTAAGAATATGATTATTAGTGATGTAAGCTTTGAGACATGACACTGTCATGTCACGGTTCATAATGAATGTGACAATCACATCACATTACAATGTGATGAAAATGTCATAATTAAAGTAAAGATTGCAACTTTTAGGATGACCTAGATCATATACCTTCTAGTGAAGATAAACACGACAAAATGGAAACCATATATCTCTTATGGCTTAACAGATTTTTTTTATGTTAAACTTTGGTTTTATCACATATTTTATTTCTACATTCATTGAGGACAAAGATTATTTGTCCTCAATTTTATTAAACATTTTTTATTAAATCCCAGCGAAAAACATATTAAAATCTATAATAGTGCTTAGAAAAATTTTAAATCATTAGTAGGTACTATCCTGTGACTAAAAATTGCAAAACTTTTATTATTTTAAAAATACAACTTTTTTTTCAAGCGGACTAAAAGTACGTCATTTGTTTTCTCCACACGCACACCTAAAGTGGGCTTTCAAATCCTGAGACCAAAAAAGTAGCAAAAAAGTCCTAGGCAGTAAAAGTAAAGTCAAAAGTCACCGCTAGTGTCATGGTGGCGCATATATAAACGATTTTCATTCAACAAAATTATTCTAATAATAGATGACACCAGATAAACCGATCTGAGTGTATTGCCATATTTACATTCTTGTTAAAAAACAAAGGACAGAAATACTCTCAGAGCACTCAAGAGCACCATCCGAAACCGTTATTAGTCGAAATCGCATAGGTTCTCGAATTCTGAATTCGTCTGTTAAATGTTAAATGTCTTGCGCGTCATCATATTTATCTGTCAATGTGACATTTATTAATTTAGTATTGAAAATAATGCTACAAATTCTTAGTTTACCATAATCATTGGTTATTATTTAATACATTAAAACCATTGAACATTGAAAACCACCATTCTAACATATTCTATGTATTTTACAAATAATATACACAATTGGGTAAGTACCTAGACCCGCTTAAAGAGGATGAGAGAAAATTGCAAAAATGAACCACTTTTAAATAAATTTCTTGCATGCTTGAAAAAAAAATAGTATATGTTACTCGGAGTAAAAGGTCTTTTTGTGCTTCGCCCAGTTGCAGGCCTCAGCTTCACTTTTACTCCTAGTGACATAATCTACTATTTTTTGAAAGTGAGACATTATGACCCATTATCATGCATTATGATGGTCATATGACCATCATTTGCCACGAAAAATAAATGATAGTCATATTACATCACTAACAATTGTGACTATGACTAAGAAGTTGGATAAACCGTTCCTTCTACTTTTAAAAATTATACATTTATTACTTACAACTTTTGCATTTTGTGATATTACTTAATACTAAATTTCAACTACCTAACTGGTCTTCCAAAGCTAACTTCTAAATTTAGCAAGCTATGTAGGTAACTAACGAGGTAACTAATTATGCAAAAAAAAAAGAAGAAAAAAAAAAAAGACAAGAGTACCTTTTTAACCTAGAATAGTCTGAACATTTTGATTTACTTAAATATTGACAATAGGTACTTACTAAAAAACCGAAAACACAAAGCATATGATTAAAAATCCCCTCTGGAAAGAATTAACGCATACGGCATACCCTAACTTTAATTGTTCTAGATAAAAGGCAACCTGAAAAATTATGAAAGGAAAAACAATTTTGAAAGGCCATCTTCACAGTACCAGCGCCCTTAGGAATGAGGGAAAAATATCTGGTGAATTTTGGTGTAAATAGACAGATTGGGATTTCAGTGGTACCTATTTAGTAGAATTCAGTGGTATCTAAGCTGAATTATATGAATTTTTTCAACTTTTTTGGTTGAAATCATGAAGTGATTTTCTCCTCGGGAGAGGGTGGACAAATACTCAATAGATTTATTGGAATTTAGTGGAATTTAAGTTAAATTATGTAGAATTTTGATGTACACATTGTGTGAAGTGATTTTCCCCTCGCTTAGGAAGCATTTTTGTCTGTATAGGTATTGTTATTTTGGTCTGCGGAATTCAAATCTTAGGGTACACGCCAATGGTAACATTCGTTGTCTTTCTCTTAACATTGACAAGTATTCAACTTACCTGTGAAACTTTAAATTTGGATTTGAACGGGCTGTAATCCTACAAATTGTGCACTGATTCACCATGGTAATGTCCTTTAACACTCTCTAGCACTTAATTAATATCAAAAAGTCACTAAAACGCACAAAAACTTTAAAAATCGCCAAGCAAATACAAACGGCGCCGTTTTACTACGAATACTACGAACGTACAATTAACTGAATTAACACGTGACACTCGCACCGGCGACGTCGAGTGGTGAACGCATGGTGGTGAATTTTATCCCTTACTTATTTTAACAGTTTTTAATTCAGATTTTACAATATGGAGATTATAACAGGATTTGTTTATGTATGAAAACACTTCTCAAGTAGAGATTTCTGTTACAACGGTGATATTTAACCAGGAATGCTTCAATTATTGTAATTTTACTTTTATAGGCTATAAGGCCTGCCTCGCTTTTACGTAGGTAAAAGCGAGGCAAATAGGCAACAGAGCTGGAAATTCTTATGGAGGGGGTTACACTGGAAGACGGGCACGTTTAGGATGTGATTCATTGATGGCAGACGTAAAAAAGTAAATAAATGGGGGGGGGGGGGGGGGGGGGGGGGGGGTGTGCCTATAACTAGGTAGGTCCATGAAAGACACTTAAATTCTCAGTGGGATCTTTACAACAACCCTAAAGCTTTTTATTTCTCTTTGTGGAAACTGAAAGTGGAATAGTTCTCTAAAACAGAATCTAGCCTTCAATGTAGCCCTTACTTAGTTATTATGTAGATACCTATCTTCTTTTTAAATTTTAATGGCTTAACCTTTGAACACATGAAATATTGCACCCTGCAATAAAACAAAACTCGTTGTCGTCAATCGTGCCGGAATCAAGAAATGACTTCTGTAGCGATACAAATTGAAGGGAAGTGAATAATTTTTTAACGCTTTCTTTGTCCCAAATACTAAACATCTAAAACATCTTGCAACTAGCCTTCGAATCAGTGCAATGGAAAATTTTGCTATTTATTTATTTTTGTCGACTTTCGTTCCCGCCAATAAACATGTCAAATTTGGCATAACCTAAAAATTTGTAGACGTCAGATTCAAAACGTCACTCATCTTTCAACTAGCACGTGGTGCGCAGTAAACATGCGCAGTAAAATCTCGTCGACCAACTGCGAGATTTTCATAGCCAACTGAGGAGCTTCATTTTCGATTTGCTGTGAGGGATTGACGTTCGCCGTATATTTAAATAATAGGTATATGGTTTCGTGTACATGACGTCATTTTGCCAGAATTTTAGTAAATATAACCCCACTTTAATAATTAATTATATAATAATTGCAATAAAACTGATAATTTTGCATTAATTTTAAATCCTACAAAGGCCTTTTTAGGGGATCCAAACTTTAAATTTAGTTATGTTGATGCAGAAGCACACAAATACAATATATTTTTTGTTTTTAACCATATAGTCACGTGCCGCCCGAAACCTATAGGTTTCGTGCACGTGACGTCACAAATTGAACCTGGGGGTATGTCAGTGTTGCCAATTGGCGTGTAATTACACGATTTGCGTGTAATTGGATACACCTACGCGCAAAAAAAAACTCTTAAATTAGTGTAATCTAAGTGTAACACATTTTTTGACACTTTATTTTTTTTAACACTGTATTCTTGTACTTTTACTCAGTTTTGTTTTGTATGACAGGCTGCTCTGATTGAAAAAGCCCTGAGGAAGACCTCAATTAAAGTTTGAAACGTTGGCGATTTCTAAAAAGTGAAGTAGCTTTATTGTCCTACACCTGCTATTCAAACCTTCATAATAAATTAAAATGATATGTGTTAAAAAGATAGGTAAGTTATATGACAAAAACGGAGTATTTTCTCAGGATCATCACGTAAACACGTCACTGAACAAATTGGGTCTAGTTGGTATTGGCCACACTGGGGTATGTCAACATAACCTCAACCATTTAAAATACATGTAAATTAATGATATCTTTGCATTTAATTATATTTTTTTCAATTATCTTAAATCGAATGAAACTTAAATTTTGCTGGAGGCCTTCTAGAATCATCATTCTTGATAGTGAAGCAAAAAAGAATTACCTTTATGCCGACATAAGTGGTAATGGGAGCAATATTTTGTGGACTAGATCTACCACCAAGTACCACCAACCTTTTTATGCCTCAAAACTACTTCAAATTCAGACAAAGGAGCATGGAAATAGAGGTTTGACGTTCCCAGTAGATTTTATTGCCATTAAAACTAGAAAGGAATGGATTGTTAAAAGGTATAATATGATTACTTGCAGAGTTGGCAAAAAAAGACGTTTTTCTTTTTTTGGACAGGACAGTGGTCAAAAATTGACGAAAATGGTTAAAACCATTTTTGACCAGTGTCCAAAATTAAGTCTACATTTTACCGACGCGTCAATTACAAAACGGCTGATCCAAGTACCGTTAAGGTCAAAGTTCAGAAAGTTAAGCATGAATGCTGGGTTCCTAAGTGTCTACTTTGTAATGTTGACTTGTGTTTCGTTTGTATTTATTATAATAAATGTTCACTGTGGCCAAGTTGTTACGCCACTGTGTTCCAACAGTGGCGTAACAACGGAATGACAGGCCCGTGTTCTCAAGCATGCCAGGGCTTCTCTTTGGGACCCTATATTCTAAAGAAAAACCATAGGTACCTATTCTGATGTACTTGTACTAATGTACTGTATTTGAAAGAAAAGTAAAATAAATGTGGTATTCAGTATTTACCTACATACAAATTTATTAATATACCTCAGTAAATCTCTATATAATCTCTATAGTAAATCTTTGACTTTGCCTCACTCTCTTAATCTATTAGAATCATGTTTAGTAAAGAATATATTTAGTAAAGAATATATAAATTAATAAGTATTTCCACTTTGTTCAACTAGAATTCCTAGGTTTCTGTGCAATAATTTATTTTCATTAAAAACATTTTTTTTTACTTCCACACTCACCCGGGCCCCTGAAAACCGCGGGCCCGTATTCTTGGAACCCACGGAACACTGGTAGTTACTCCACTCTGCTACTGAAATCTACTTATTTCATGAAGATTTTATTTCACCATCATAATGTTGATAATGCTCATATAGGCATTTTGGACAGTGGCCAAAATACTATTTTGACCAGGACAAAAAAAGACCAATAAAAACCAGTGGTTAAAACCACCCTGTCCAAAATTAGCCAACCTTGATTACTTGGCTAGAAGTTGGAATAAGATATTTAAACATTTGTAGGTGTGAATTCTAAGTCATATACGCCTTGGACTAGAAAATCGTGCACCAAATCTAAATAAGTCGAGCACTTTTGTGTCTACAAGGAAATAATTATAAACAAAATTTGATGGGTGTGATCGGAAATAGATAACACGAACTATAACAGTTTGAAATACTTGAAACCTTTTTACACCTCAAAACTACTTCAAATTTAGACAAAGGAGCATGGAAATAGTGGAAATGTTTGGTCCATAAAAACTAGAAAGGAGTGGATTGTGAAAAGGTATAATGTGATTACTTGACTGGAAGATGAAATAAGGTTTTTAGACACTCGTAGGTGTGAATTCTGAGTCATATATGCCCTAGACTTGGAAATCTTGCACCAAATCCATATAAATCAAGCACTTTTAGGTCTACGAGGAAATAATTGTCGAAAAAATTTGGTGATTACTGTGGTCAGAAATAGATAACACTTGAACTGTGCAGTGATAAATTAAGGCAAAATAATTTTTAAGATGTGGTATTTAGAATAAATTGTAAATGTTCCTCCACAATTTAATATAAAAACATTGTTGCTTTTGAGGTTATAATTGTTTATCGAAGAATTTAAAACAAAACCTGTCTCTTAATGGAACACATTTTATTGTAACAAACACTTATTCAAAGATCTTCTTCAATACAATCTCACTGATACTGCTAGAATAAAAATATATATTTTTAAGTTACATAAATAAATTCGTTACTGAACTAAATATGTTTAAGAATATATGCCATGAAGCCCTTTTGCTATCTCCTTTTTAATATATCTTTGTCCTTTCGTTGCATTACATACTATTAAAATGGAATAGCTTCTGTTTCCTTACTTGGCTATTTATTTGTCATTTCCATACTCTACAACAATAAAGTTATTAAGATATTAAAAACATTACTCCAGTTAAACAATTACAAAAAAAGAGCAAAAATAATATGATTAGAACTGTAGCGATGCTAAGCACCAATGAAGGTATAATTCTGTACTTAAGCACCTACTTAGTAATATTGCATCCTCCTTGGCCTTGGTTAAGTTAAGCACTATGAAGACAGGCATTGCAAAGTAGAAACAAACAAAATTCTGATTTCAGCATTTCTTATTCCCAAAATACTTGGAGTTGAAATAATGGGCTTCTTAACAGTTGTTCTCAATAGTGTGATTTGAAAGTACATTTTTAAACTGTACCTGAAGCAGATTAGGGTCTGTGTAGGCAGAATCTTCAAAGTTCCAATTTTATGTAATTCCTGTACAGTTATGAGGCAATGTTATCCAATAGCTCCGACCTGGATATGGGAAATGTACTGCTTAGAACAACTCACTGTTGTTTCAGGGTAAATATCTTAACAAATATTATAGAAAAACGGATTTATATGCATGCATGAAGGCAGATTTTTTCCATTTACGTCAATGTAATTTTTTGAGGTTGTTTTACCACCAAGTTCGATGACAGGTCACGTGCTGCACGAAACCTAGTTCCGTCATCATCTGTCAGGTTATAAACATATAAGCCGGGTTTGGTAATGCCATCCGAGCGCTCCGGACACAGACCGTCTCCCCAAATCTTAACAAGCTAGAGTGAAATAGAATGATGCCCGAGCGCTCGGAATGTAATTACCGAACTCAACTATAATAGGTTATGTCACATTCTATTATCAGACTGTGAAGGCTTTCACGGCCGGTCATAATACTATCTAAAGTGTTTTCCGGGCTTTGAAGCCGTGGTCCAATGGAATTGCTTCCTGACGTTTCGTCTACTACTGCGGCAGACATTATCAAAGGCGATGAGGCAGTGGGCGAAGTGATCTCCCTTGAAGCCCGGAAAACACTTTAGATAGCATTCTATTATCCTTCGAACATCTCGTCATATCCTGCGAACTCAAACAGGTGAATAATATTCATTTTTAACGATGCATCTTTGTTTATTTTCAGTTTACTCTCCATGAGAATTCCATATGCAAATAACGCCATTTTGGAAATTACAAACAATAATATATTATACAACAAGCATTTAATCAGAGTCGTTACTTCCGAGGGTAACGTTTGAGCCCACCAGCACACAGTATCCACGACCAAGATTTCGGGTTTTCTCAAATATGATAGGTTATAGGGACTACAAAGATGATTTACAATTTTAAAATCACGACTGGTTTCGCTAATCGACGGCGCGACGTTTGATGCGTCAGATAGATGACGGTGTAGTGCCCGTGCATGTTCATTTCAAGGCTACGAGGATTGACGCTAAATTAGGTACTTCATTTTATGACCTATGTTAAGTATTTTTTCGTGAAAAGTATATTTTTTAGTGAAAAAGAAACATTGTAACCTACATTTGTCTCAATACCAGTGGTAACTACTGATTTCATGTTCAGGGCAGTTTATTTTTTGAGTTGCCAGTAAGCCAGTTGCCTACGAGATGCTTCGTTTCCATAACAACTCAATATTCACAAGTGAATAAAGAGTACCATTAATCTTGAGAATGTACAAGAATAATGTGATTACAATAGTATGGTCGTGGATAAAATATACTAAAAGGTCGCAAGTATTATGACCGTCCTGATGCTGGCCATATTGGTTTTAACGTCATCTTGACGTTGTCAATCAAAACAAAATGCGTTTTGAAGCAGTTACGGGGTGTTCCTTATAAAACTTGATCTAGCAGGCTATGAAATTTTGATAGAAAAGAATGACATAATCAAAATAAATGGACTTTTGTTTCTCCATCCTTTTCTTGTGACATTTCACAGCCAACTAGATGAGGTAGTTGAAAAAACTTAATGTTCCCAGAGCATTAAGTCTATACGAATTTGCATTATTGTAATTGGAAAAACTTTTCATAGTTGCTAAAGTCTGCCAAAAGTACGTCAAACACCAAAATATAGGTAGGTACTCGAAGGGCAATACTATTTTGTTGGTCATTTGTACACTGTACTTGTGTACTTTTAGATACTCGAATATGCCTCTTTGAGTACAAGGTACATAGGCATCCCTTGGGTTGTTATAGGAAGGCAAAAAAGGTGTACTCCTATCAGCAACTAAATTGTACTTTTTATCGTTAGAATGTAGTTTAACTTTGGTGCAATCGCCATATTATGAATAAGGAAATTTTGGTTTTCCTTTGTTTTCTTATATTCACTTCTATAGTCCATTTAGCAGGCTGGGGAATTGACAGATTCTTCCTACTTCATAGACGATTCCAAGATTACGTCATTTGACATATGTTTGCCCCACAATGTCACTGTCAAACGAAACTTGAAAATCGATCTTTATCATCATGTTTCAGTTTTGAAACGAACTTACCTGTGAAGTTCGATCGTAATTATACGATGCGCCTCACCCGAAGAGATCACATTAGGTTTCACTTTGTAGTACAGCTTGTTCTGTGCTTTAGGCCACATATTTTATAGACAGACAAGAAAATGACGCCTGTCACTGTGTCTGTCACCTTCACTGACAGTCGACATCTTTTCATTTTATTTTAAAGAGCAATATTTCGAAAAATTTGTTGGGCGGGATATTTTATTTTTAATTTTAATATGAATATAATGGGAAGGGTGTGATCTCTTCGGGTGAGGCGCATCGTATAATTACGATCGAACTTCACAGGTAAGTTCGTTTGATCGTTTAATTATACTTCAGCGCCTCACCCTCGAGATCACATTAGGTTTCACTTTGTAGATGTTTAAAGATATTTCGAAATATTTTTTTTTTTTTTTTTTTTTTTTTAACGGTAAGACGCTTTCATTAAGCGAACTAACGTTTACTAGACGTTGTCATCTTGCTAACACTCATATACATGAGAACGAGAAACAACTAACATGTAACAAAAAAAAGGTAACAACAAAAAACTAACTCAAAATGTTAGTTTGTAATTAAGGAAGTATAAAATTGACCTGGTTGTTTTGCCAGTGGTCTATTATAAAATCGGGCGAACACCGATGATGTTTTTGTCCATCCTGCCGTTTTGGAAATAATGTCCCAAGACACGCCTTGACGGGCCGCTGCCGAAGTGGATGCGTGTCTTGTTGAATGAGCTGAGAAAACTTTTGCGTCTATGCCTGCCGCTGCTAGTAACGATTTTATCCATCTAGCTATGGTATCCTTCGAAGCCCGCTTGTAAGGAGGGGTGGTCGCCAGGAAGAGATAGTCTTGGTCTTCCTGTCTGAAAGGTTTTGTTCTCTCGATGTATTCGATTAAGCAAGTTGCAACACATAATTTTGTATCCGGAAAGAAAGGTAATTGAAGAACAGGGCATAAACTATTCAATCCAGTTGTTTTTAGCCTGTCAGTTATACAGATCTGAATTCCTTCTGAATTTATAATTACATTTTCAACTCTTATTAAGTATAAGAACTGAATCCTTTGACCCGAAGCTAAAGCTAATAACATTGACAGTTTTTGAGATAAATGCAAAGTGGGTAACGTCTCATTATCGTCCAATGATATCAAGTGATCCAAAACTATCTTTGGGTCCCAAGTGATCTGATATTTAGGTCTGGAGGGCCTCAACCTCTGAACTCCCTTCATGAAACGACGCAATAAAACATTCTGGTTCAAATCGGTCCTTAATACTAAACTCAATGCCGCCCGATGTTGATTCAAAGTGCCGTATTTAACCGGTCTTTGTTCGAGTTCACGCTGCAAAAAAGTTAATACTTGTCCAGTAGCTGCATTAAAAGGGTCTATCTCGTTAGTCGCGCAAAAACTCCACCAGGCTTGCAAGGATGAATTGTATTGTTTCTTGGTGTTTTCAGATATGGATTCGAAAACGGTGTCTACTGTAGAATCTGGGTAGCCTCTGATCAGAAATCCCTTGCGGATAACACTCCTCCAACCAGGATAAGGCTGGGGTGGAGCGGGTGGCAGTTTCTGAAAGGAGAAAACAATAAATTCTTATGAGGCCCCACAGACACAATATCTGAAAGCAATAATTGTTTAAATAAGGGATACCAAGCCTGGCTCGGCCAGTCTGGCACTATTAAAATTCCTTTTGCTTTATCTAAAATAATCTTTTTTAAAACACGTAAGATCAAAGAAAATGGAGGAAATGCATAAACAAATTCGTTACTCCAACAACAAGTAAAAGCGTCATTGCATAGAGCATCAGGGTCCCTTGACCAAGAAATGTACCTCTTGCATTTTTTGTTTTGACGTGATGCAAATAAATCAATGGTAGGTAAACCAAATCTATGTATAAACATGTTAAAAGCCCAATCGCTTAATTCATATTCCGTTTCGGGGCATATCTTTCGAGATGCGGTGTCTGCTTTATTAGAAGCAGAACTGACATATGCACAATATAAAGATAAATTGCGCCTTTCGCAAAACTTCCAAATCTCTCGTGTCAAATTGTTGTAAACTGAGTGCTGAACACTACCCATTTTATTGATATACGCAACTACACTAGTATTATCAACTCTCAACAAAATCCTTTTATGACTCATCTCTTTGGAAAAACACTTTAGAGCCAAAAACACCGCTAATAACTCTAGGTATATAATGTGTTTCTGAGCTTCGCTGGAGGTCCACCATCCAGAGATAGTTTCTCTGTTGCAAAAAGCGCCCCAACCAGTATTGGAAGCGTCCGTGTAGATTTCCATATCAAAACTATCCTGATAAATCTCAGCTTCTGTCTGATTTATAGAGCGGTACCACCAAAGAAGGTCACATCGTGAAGCCTTTTTAAGAACCATAAACCTATTATAATTTTGATTATGCATTCTTAAAGCTAAAATCTTTTCTCTTTCTAGTCTTTTTAAATACATTCTTCCATATTTTACACCCGGACATGCGGCAACCAGTGTCCCTATAACCTGAGCAAAAACTTTAATTTTAACTCGGGATTTAGTAAGTAAATTCCTAATAAGAAACAAAATGTTTTCCCGCTTTTCCTGGGTTAGGCCTATAGTCATCTTTCCAGAATTGAAAAGAAAACCTAGATATTTACACTGTTTAGAGGGAATTAAGGAACTTTTTTGGTCATTAATTATGAAACCTAAGCGTTCCAGGGTCTGAATAGTAAAAACAACTTGTCCAACACATTTGTCAGTTGATGATGCTATAAGAAAAAAATCATCAATATAACTGACACATTGTATACCTCTCATTCTTAGGAATTTTATCACTGGCTTTAATAATTTAGTGAATACAGATGGGGCAGTACTCAAACCAAATGGAAGACAATTAAATTGAAATATATCTTTATCTACTTGAAATCTCAGATACTTTTTGTATTCTGGATGAATAGGTACTAAATAGTAAGCATCCTTCAGGTCTAATGTTGCCATATAGTAATCTTGTTGAATTAATTTCATCACCATTCTAATATCTTCCATTTTAAAATGAGAAGTAGAAACAAATGAATTCAATTGTTTCAGATTTAATATAAATCTATTTGAACCATTACTTTTCCTTGTCAAAAACCAGGATGACACAAACTGCCCTTCTGTACAGATGCAATTTGAAACTACACCTAAAGAGAGCAATGTCAACACCTCATTTTTCAACGCTTTTAAAGCTTCCTGCGAACCAGAGAATATTAGAACTTTAGAATTCACCTTAGAATTCACTGAGGTTTTAACTTTTAAAACTGGGGTGGTATGAAAAGGAATCTTGTAACCATACAAGAAATGCTTAACCACAAATGATGAATGTGGTAAGCTATTCCATTCCTCTGTAAAGAGCCCAAGCCGGCCAGCTATTTTTTCACCTGAGTGCAGGGAAAATACTTTTAAACTTTGACTCACCGTGCAGTCTATTTTGGTTGTACCCTGTAGTTGTGACTCTTCTGGTTGTCTATTCTCCCTCGGTTCCTGAGGGCTGGCCCCTGGTGTCTCCCATACTTGGAGGATACTAGGCGTCGCGAATAAGGAGTTTGCCCTTGGTGTCTCAGGTATTTCCCTGGGTTTTCATGAGACGGGCGCGACCAGTTTAAATTACTGGTGGTGGAGGTCTTGTGATTCTCCCCAAATTTTTGAGTGGCAGAATAAAACCTAAGTTCTTTGGACGATTTCTCCAAATCTTTAACTGCTTTGAGCCTATCGCCCAAATCTGCACCAAAAAGGAAGGAATCCACTTTTCCTGTGCGAGCTACCTCACGGGCTTTAATACTCAAATGAGGATAGAGCTGTCCTCTACGATGGAAAGATATTTGCCGGAACAAATCTAAAAGTATCTTACTTCCATCACATAACTGTGGTAAAAAAGGTTTTAAAACACTACTGCTCTCTTGAGACAAAGCCTTATTTAAAATTTGTCCCATTGCCATGATAGCAGTACTCAACTGGTTTTGCATACTACAAAGACTCTTGTCTTTGTTTTGAGATGTGGATGATAAAAAATGGGCTATCTCAGGATTAGTCTGAGGTGCTTTTAGTCTTTCGCAGTTTAGTGCCAAAGGATACTTGGTTAATAGCCCTGCTCTCTCCTCTCGAGGTAATCCTTCTTTTAAAATGTTTGACCAGCGTGACACTAATAATTGGTGTAATTCTATGCCACTAGACTTGTTAGCTTCAGGGTCCTCCCTGAGTGACTGTAAAACCTCTGGGTCTATTGCTATTTCCAAAGCAGGAGAGTCTCTATTTGTTAAACCCTGTTCAACTTGCAGTACGCTTACCGATGGGCTGCTCTGAGTGGTATGTGAAAAGGTTGGAGTTTGAGACTCCCAATCTGAACAGTCAGGACTGTTACTGTCATTATTGTATGAGGGCTGATTTGAGACTAACAAAGATTCTAGTCTTTTTAAGCGTTGTTCCAGATCATGAGTTTTCTTGCTTGAGCGAGAACTTCTTGAGCAAGGCGACTTTTTTGAACGTTTGTTCATAGGACTGGAGTGAGGACTTTTTGACCTAGATGTACTTCTTGGGCGCTTTCCTCTCCCCCTTCCACTGCTTGAATGAGCAAGTGAGGTACAGGAAGCACTTGAATGCTTCACATTATTATCCTTAACCCTATTCAAGCGAGAACTTCTCGAACGGGACTGTTTTGGGGGCCTGGATTTCCTCAGTTCCTGTCTATCCATGCTCAAGCGAGAACTTCTTGAGCAAGCTTGTTTATTATCATTGCCATTGCTCCTGCTCGAGTGAGGACTTCTCGAGGAGGAACGTGAGGACCTTCGCCTTGTGGATGATCTTTCCATGTCTAAAAAATACAAATTTATGTTAAGATGTATGCAGATTTAATAAATTTATAACAAATTCCAAAATTTTCCATGTGGCTTTCAAGCACAAAAAAAACAGAATGAAAAGATGTCGACTGTCAGTGAAGGTGACAGACACAGTGACAGGCGTCATTTTCTTGTCTGTCTATAAAATATGTGGTCTAAAGCACAGAACAAGCTGTACTACAAAGTGAAACCTAATGTGATCTCGAGGGTGAGGCGCTGAAGTATAATTTAAGATATTTGTAACTACAAGTATCCCCTAAAGTCTCTAAGCGGCCTAATCATCATCTGAAGTGTTGCTTTGAATTATGCCCTTATTGGAAATGTCTTATTCTTGTAATGTCGTTTATGTTCAAATGCGTACTGAATGAGATAATTGAAATACCGTTTCATTCTTTCGATTTCCTGATCTGCCTGGTTAGTGAACACTGAACATGGAAATGGAAATGCTTGGGTTTGAATTTCAAGCCTTAAAGGAAGCAAAAATGACTTAGCAAGAGACGTATTACCTGATATTTCATAACTGGTAAGTTCAACAGTAATTATTCTTAAAAAGTATTTAGATAGGTATATGTGCAGGTATACTGGAGCATACCTACTTATTTATGTTTAAAATTGTAGGAAAACCTGCATTGCCCTGAAAGGCAAACCCAGGCTGGTTGTTCAGCTAGAATTTCGGTTCTTGAAAGGAATTTTAGAAAAGCTAAGTGTGATCCAAACACAGGTATGATTTGTAAATAGAGTGTATTCCTATGTTGTTTCTTTTAGGCAAAGGAAGTTTTATACATTAATTTTAAGAGCCTCCAGTCAAAGGTTGTGTCAGCAAGACAAATACATACTTTGATAATGAGGTAGTTTAATTTTAGTTTAAACTTAAACACACAAAATCTGATATTAACAATGAGCATTTTAGAAATAATTAGTTAACCAAAATCATGCCTTTCTACAGGCCCTCCAAAAAGTTGTAGGTATGTAATTGGTTCTGATCCATACAGTATTGTTTGTTTATAGTTTTTCATTGTAAGAATGTCTAGCCACTTTTAAACATACTATCATATATATTATAGATATTTATACTAAAATAGTTTAAACATTTTATTTACTTTTAAACATACTACTATTCGTTACATATTATCCTTTTATAAAAGTCCTGCTGAACTTGCCATTTAAATACTTATCTTCTAAATTCATCTTTAGTCCAACTACGTACAAGACATGTTTATATTTTTTTCATCATAAGAAAGTTCTGTGGACTTTTAAACATATTAAAATATTTTAAACATATCTGCTTTTAAACTTACCACTACTTTTGTTTAAAGGTGGTAGACAATGATGTACTATTAAGCCAAACATCTTGGACTTCCATTGTCTTTATTGAGTATTTTTACATGACGTTTTGAGCAGTGGAATCTCTGCTCATTTTCAAGTGAAGCTGGAATCTCTGCTTGTTTCAGTTTCACTTGAAAACGAGCAGAGATTCCACTGCTCGAAATGTCGTGTAAAAAAACTCAATATAGACAATGGAAGTCCAAGATGTTTCCATAGCACTATTTTAGTACATACTGTCCTTTTATAAAAGTCCTGTTAAACTTACCATTTAAATACTTCTCTAAATCTGTCATTAGACCAACCACGTAGAATCCTTAGAATTATGAGAGAGAGAGAATCCGTCTTACAATCAAGAATTTGGTACATTGGCTGGAATAAAAGCATTACAAAAATATTTTATAATGTTTCAAACAGGAGCTTCAATTGTTGTTGTCAAAGGTTGTAGCTAAGGGTGGCTTGGTGCTGGTTAAATTATAAACACTACTAAGTGGGGTTTTATAATGCCATTTTGGAGCTTCCGATCCGATTCTCTCTGAAGTTAGGACAGGGTGTCAAAGTTGTAAAAAGTACACAAATTGTTTTTGGATATTAGGCAGGTAGGTATATTAACATTAAGTATATTATTTTCACTATAAAATTATATGATACACAACATGTTTTTATATGCAGTTCTGAGCATGTCAATAAAAGTGATATTAAGTAACAATTAATACAACCCTAACAATACTGCAAATTTACACTAATAATATTAAATACAATAAACAGGTAGAGTATAATAGGTAAATACAAGTCATTCCCTTATTTTTGTCATCTCATTATCTTTGAAATCCTAATTTTTTTAAAAACCTAAATATCTCCTTTCAGCACATGTTGAGAAAATACAATAAAAATGTCAAAGTTTAATTTCCAGTGTTTACTTGATGTCATGTACATGTAACAGTAGGAGTTCAACAGAAAAGTTCAGGAAGAAGTTCTCAAGTTGGGTATGAATTTTTGACCCAAAAAGTTGGAGTAATAAAAGCATTTAGATAAAATGAATTTCACTGGAGTTGTCACCCCACTATTTTCTTTCAACAACTCAAAGAAAGAGATCTCTCACATTAAAATACAAGTGAAAATAATTTGCATTTTGCATTCATGCACTTTCTTATATCTGGAGTTACCTATGTACTTTTATGGCAGTCATGTTAATTTTATGACATTTTCTGCCTCCTTTGCAACAAAATGTCTGCACTTGACCAACATATGTACATTTTTTTACTTGGTGAGAGATTCCTTGATTCACAGCCCACTTGACTCTGTTAAACCACAACCTTGCAAATGAGGCTTATTGTGTAAGTAAATTGATATCTTGTCTTATCACATGTTCACACAGCACCTAAAACGAGAGGTAAATCAATTCATAAATTATGTTCAAATTCATTCCACTAAGTGTCAAGTAAAATTTCCTTGAATTTCACTAAATATTACTAAATTTAATTAAATTTCACTAAATATTCTATGTGCCCACAATGAAACTCACCAGTAATTATACCTCTGGGGTGAATTTTGAGGAAATCTATTAAAAAATGTAATTTATGTCACCATAAATTCTTCTGAATACCTACAACTAAATCTGCAAAATGTGTACACCCAGTGATTCTAAACCTAACATAGTCTTGATAAGCACCTTTTATAAGAACTTTACTTTAATGAGATTTCTGATAGAATTGAAAAGTTATGCGGTTATGCTAATGCCCAGTTTTATAAAGTCAAGTTGTCCTGCCCTAAGTATGTATAAAATATAAGGAGAAAACACAGCTGACAATTGGTTGAATTTCTGCCTGTATGGTTAAACTCAATTTGGTTCATTTTGTGACAAAAAAACAGCATGCCCTAAATTGATATATGAGAATTCAGAAACATATAGCTATTCACACCATTTGATGAATATGCTAGTCTTGAAGTTAAGACTGTAGGAAAAACTATAAAAAAACCGCATAAGCAATAACTTTGGCTAAAACAGTAGCTTGTTTAAATTGATCTTACCTTACTTAAAATTACATAAGCATCCTTAGTGACTTGTTTTCCATGGATCGAAAGAACTGCACCAGATTCATACAGTTTAAAAGTTTGTAGACTCTTATACCTATGCTTTCAACTGCTGCTTAGTACCTACGTATAATAACTGTGCTTTAAAATAAAATAGTCTGCAAGATCCAGTAAGGTCACATTTGGCAAATCACAAATTGGGAAACTCAAATCTTGTGGCGAAAGGGAGTAAGGATCAATATTGTTTATAATTTCCACTTTCTGGTCATAAGGATACTTGACATCACCAGTAAGCTTGAAGTAATATTCACTTCTAAACATTTTCGGCACAAAAATTAGAAATAAACGACTTTTTCAATAAGTTTCAATTTTCAAAGTGTTCAAATCAACAAAATCGATGTTATTCAAACGTTTACACATCCAAATTAATAAACCGGCGGCGGGGTTGCCATTCTCACTATTTTTTTATACTTAAATTTACTTATGTTGTTTTAAAATCGGTAAGAGGAAAAATAATGTGAAAAAATGTAAATAGCAACAGAAAAATATTCTTTTAATAAAAGATTTCTCACCCCAAAAGTACCAACAACATGTGAATTGTCATGATCCTTGTGGATCATTTCCGTATAAACACGGAAAGTTTCGTATGTTTGGCTACATGGTTTGTTTGACCCACAATAAAGTATGGCGGACCTAATCAAAAACAGCTGTTCTGGGATCGTCTATTCAGGTAAATGTGTCATTTAAATGTCAATTTCTCAGCTTACTAAACGAATATTTATTTGAAATGGACACTATAGTAATTATTTTCTGAAACTCTGACAGTGACACCTGCTTCAAATGCTCGTCGTGCTCCTAATCCTGCTCCTTTCCAAGTTTGTTGATTGTACTATTTTTTCGTCGATTGTTCTTATTGTGTACTCCCATATATCCAAATATGCGTTTTTTTTTAGTACAAAGTGCATAAGCGTAACGTCCCTGCCGACAACGCAATTTTAGGATTAAACTGGATAAAAATAAACCTTGAACATCTAAAAATATCCCTGTACCTCCTTGTTTTTATGGAACAAATCCTCAAAATCTTCCGTGGGCGATGTCGCTGCGAGAGGCTGATGCACATTGCTCGGAAAAACAAGATTTTTCGCCAGAGCCCAATTACTCGTCGGAATGTTGTTTACTCGTGGATAAAAGCTTTCCGAAAAAACAGCAAACGATCTCGTTTTAACTCTTTTGAAAAGAAAAATCGAATTATAGTTTTGACGTAAGAACGACTGTTTTATTGTTTTCAGTCTCAAGAGTTTTTCGTGTGCTACCTCTAGAGCGCTCCGAGAGTTCTACCATCTTTTGTTTTCTCAATAAGAATGGTAATACTCTCTGAGCCTATAACGGTCTCTCGAAAACGCTGTTAGCAGTCTCCTTAAGAGATTTTTTGCGAAGTACCAGGCTCGAACTTCACCATCATGACGTCATAGTATTGAATGCCGAATGTCAGGCTTTCTTTGTGTTTATATTTTATGTTAGTTCTATTTTTTTTTTTTTGTTATTTACTCGTAATTCTGGGTTTATCGAAATTCTTATTTTCGAAACGGTATTCCTTATTTTTGAAAATGTTCTTTCCAATTTTACCGTTGCATAAAGAATTTGCGGCTTAATGACGTTAAGGAGAAGGAATGCTTTTAAAAACCGCAATCCTTTCTTCTCTGTAATTTAACCAAAAATAGTTATTTACGTTATAATTCCGGTAAGGCGCTAACCGAGTCTGGAATTTCGAAACGACTACTGTAACACATTACCGGACGTATGATGTACAAAATTTTACTTCATACTTATTAAAAACAGGAAAAATACTAGATTATGTCACTAGGAGTAGAAGTGGGTCTTTTCGTGTTGAGCCCAGAGATTGACGGCTGAAGCGAAGCTGAGGCCAGCAACTGGGCAAAGCACAAAAAGACCTTTTACTCCGAGTAACATATACTATTTTTTTTTCATGCATGCAGGAAATGAGTCTATTTCAGAGTGATTCAGTTTTGCAATTTTCTTTCATCCTCTTTAAGCGGGTCTAGGTACTTATATACCAATTAGTGGTGTATATTATATGTAAAGTAAATAGTAAATGGTTTTAATGGTATTAAATTATAACCAATGGTTATGGTAAACTAAAAATTTGTAGCATTATTATCAATACTAAATTAATAAAAATCACATTGACAGAAAAATATTATGACGCGCATGACATTTAACAGACGAACTCAGCTTCGAGAACCTATGCGATTTCGACTAATAACGGTTTTGGTGCTCTCGAGCGCTCTGAAAGTATTCCTATCCTTTGTTTTTTCAACAAGAATGTAAAGATGGCAATAGACTCAGACTCAAAATCGTTTATACTTGCGCCACCATGACAGTAGCGGTGACTTTTGACTTTACTTTTACTGTCTAGAACTTTTTTGCTACTTTTTTGGTCTCAGGATTAGAAAGCCTGGGAAGCCTGAAAGGTGTGCGTATGGAGAAAACAAATGACGTACTTTTAGTCCGCTTGAAAAAAAAATAATTTTATGCGCGACGAATATATTTTTGACAAATCCGCCAATTTGACAAATAGTTTCATTACAGTATCCTGTTCCGGTACTGGTACAGGTTACCATGGATACAATGGATTTATTAAGATGTACCGGCACTCAATACTGTAAAATTTCTTTACGATATCCAATACTGCAAAAAGCTATTTACCGGATTAAAATAAAGTACGTAAAAGTGTTCTAAATGATACAGTATGAAGTAAACAATTTTAAATTAGTCTAAAATTGCCACTCACAAGTTACATTACCGGTCATCCAACACCGCAATTGCAGGATATGACTATTTCACTTAATTGTTTACGATAAAAAGAGATGCTTTACACATACTATATGTTGTAACTATCTCGGCAAAATAGTTACCTGGTGTCATATACGTCACGGACAAGTTACCATTGGCATCTAGTTTACCTGGTATGTTAATGGTTACTTTGCAAAAAATCTTTAGTTTAGGTATCGTTTTCTGGTGGCAGGTCTAAAGCGCTCCGAAAGTATTTCTATCTTTTGTTTTCTCAAGAAAAAATGTAGAGATAAGACCAGGGATGGGAAGGCAAAATGTGCTACGTTTACTACCTAATTTACTACCGTAGTATTTATTCTTCTCCAATTTCTTTCTATTTTACTACATTTACTACACTACAAGTTTTTTTTTAACTAACCTAACTATTGTTTAACTGAGTTTTTATATTTTATTGCTTTAATTTTAAATTATTTATATAATATAAATGTTCTCCTTGTGACTGCCTACTACGCAGGAGTTGACAAATAGCATAAAAAGGAAAAGGCCACGTTATATAATTTGTTAAACAGACAGGAGTGACCAGTTTTAATTGACCAACCAAAAGACCGTGGCCATGACCAGGACCAATCAAGTGATTTACTACATGTGCTACAAATAATTCACTACATACGGCATTTACTACGTAGTAAATGTAGAAGATGTCGTAAATATAATTTTTGTGCCACTTTCCCATCCCTGGATAAGACTACTCTCGGAGTGGTCTAGAGCGGCCATTCGAAAACGCTATTATATTTCGTTAAGAATTATTTTTTAATTCTTGTTTATTGAAGAAATTGGATTTATTTGATTATAGCCCGATGTCTCATGTTTTTCGTTTAAGCATTGTATATGAATCACAAGTAAATCAATGAATGGATAGTTCGGTCCCTCTCTGCCAGAGGGCCATGGGGGACGCTGTCAATCCTGTCAACTTCACGGGGGACCATAAACTTGGCAACGGTGGAAATGTCACGGCAAAAGTAAAAATAACCTCACCTGTATACTCTATACAAATAAAAACAAAATTTCTACTTCACTACTGCATTGGGTGAACAAGGATGGATATATTCTATAAATATAAAGTCATTATAAAAACTAATAATTTTGCAGACGTAGAGAAAAAGATATGTCATTTCGTTTGTCATTATTATTGTCCGAACGCAAGTGAGGATATACCCGGTGTCCAGCAGAACCCTGGACATAGGAAATTAACATGGGAAATCGGTTTTTACTTTTTTGCGCCTGTACGGTTGATTTGATTGAAAAACTTTTAAGAGTAAAGTTGTAGAGCTTATCGTTAGCTATCATCCTATAATTTTTTCAATACCTTAGTTTTGGCTGTTTTTTGGAAAAACACCTCGAAAAGTGCAAGAATTTGAATTTGGCGCGTCACCCCCGCCATGCAGTGTCGCCAACAAATCTGAAATAATTCAGGGAGGTAGCACACATATGGGCCTTCGATCTGGCCAAAAATCAAGGTCGTAGCTTTAAATTTTGACGAATTTTTAAAATTTACAATTGAAATTGCCACTTTGAGGCCTATTTGTGCCGAGACCGTGCATCCTATCGACTGAATTTCTATCCCAGGGGATACCTTGGAATATTTTCTTTTCGGCACCAAGGAGTCACTTTTTCGCTGGGAGGTTGCGAAATGGTCTTAATTCAATTTCGAAACGAAAGATGCAGGTTTTTTAAATTTCGGCAAAATTTCCGTTAGTTCCGGCAATTGACGCAACCGTCTTCGGGTAAACCGTGCGCTGCGATCGCATTTTTCGACTACGGAAATTTCTCATTTGACAGATCGAACTTTAAACACCTAGACCAAGAAAAATAGGCGGAAAATCGAGGAAAACTGTATGGCAGGTGAAAATTTGAACATTTCTAGGAAGATTACAGGTAAAACCCCCAGTCCTCGAGGTCGTTTTCACAAAGACTGGTCGATTTGAAAATTTCGTGTCGGGATTCATGATTTCCGACCACGTGGGGCCCTGTGACGTCGACGCTCGGCTGGCTACGTTTGTTCCGTACATAGTTAAAAACACTTCCCATAAGAAATACATTGTGCAATGCTTTTTAAATGGAATGAATAAAGAAAAGGTTATATTTAGGGTACCATTGATGGTACATGGTTCAAATTTGGATGGTAGGTACCTACGGGGTATTATAAATTGTAATATAGCTACAGTAGCTGAGTACCGTTGATATTTAGAGAACTGTTAATGATACATGGTTCAACTTTGGATGCTGGGTGCCCATGGAGGTACCATGAATGGTAATATAGCTCAGATAGCTATGTAGCTGACGATAGCTAAGTTATAGCTGTTTTATGAACCGATGGTGATATCGACTTGAAAATCGAATGGTAGGTTTCCCTTATGTAAAATTCGCTAAAAACTACATTTTTAAAAATCCAAGATGGCCGCCTGAAAACGTTTGGTTTAAAGCCGATATCTCTGAAACGGTTTGAGCTAGAAAGCTGAAATTTGGTATGTGGCTACCTTATGGGACGGGCTAGAGGTCTCTAATGTCCAGAACCTTGCCGCGGGTACCCAAGGTTCTATTTTGGAAACTTTTTTAACAAAATTACATTTTTTTGCTACAACTTACTCACTGTTGCTAAAGGGCGCTGACACCAAATATATCCGACGTTTCGACTTTTCACTTACTATAGGCCATCATCAGCGTATTCTCTTTTATTACAATTATTGCTTTATAAATGTGCCACGACCAAACAATCAGTTTTTCGTATATGACTGACAAAATAGCTTTAACGAAGCCCATTCGACTGGTACTACTGTTCAATTTTATCGTTTCTAGGTTCCGAGATTTAACTGATTACATTTTTCACTGATAGGGGTAGAGTGACTTTTGCCATTTTATACCAAAGCCATTTACGACAATAGCACAACAGTGTCTCAATTAAGTGTGAGTCGGCTCAAATACTGCTCAAAATGTTAATTACTATTTTGCTAAGTTTAATAACAGTCTCATGGGAAGTGAAAAACTATTAAAATTTTGTAAAAATTACCTAATATTTTTATTTGATCGAACATTACGTCAACTAAATTAAAAACTTTGAACGACAAATTAAGGAGGTATTTTGTGGTCGAGAATGCTCTATTCATAGGTGTCAATAGCATCGTTATACCATGTTTAGTTTTTGAATTATATAGATATAAGTATTAAAATGTCGATAAAAAGTGGAAAAATTACCTTTTTGGCGCCATTTTGAAAAGGAAGGAAATTACTGAAAATTCCAGAATTGCAATTTTTTTACATATCTTTGTCCCTTCTTTCATATGAGACTATTTTTGACAAAATCTATGACAATCGATTTTGGCTGAAAATTTTCACGACCCCGTTTGAAAATTTTGAAATTTTTACATTTTTCTGTTTATCGTGGAAACGGTAAGGTTTTTCGATATGCCGGTTAATATAATGTATGAAGAGGTCATTAAGGGCTATCAGATGCATGTATCAGAAAGAAGCTACCTTTCACGGTTTTCGAGAAAATTATAAAAAAGTGCAAAAATTGTACCTAATTTTTGGGCCACCCGTGCTCGGTTACTGTTCTAGGCAGAGCTTCAAAAATAGGCTCTACTTGTAGCTCTGTTCTTCTACTTCCTTAGCTCTTCTTATAAATTTTCTGCTAAATCTTCGTCGAAACGAGATATTAACTGTTAAAGGCAGCAATGCACGATTTTTATCTCAAAATTTAGTTTTTTGGGCCGGTTTGAGAGCCCCATATGTTTAACATAGAATTTTCTATATGTGTCATTTAAATCTATAGTAATCGATTTTATTTGTTACTTCGAGTCGTTTGATAATGAATAGGACGTTGATTTCTGTTTTAGATAGTATAGGGTGGCTCAAAAAATGATGCAGGAAGCTAATATATGCTAATAATGCATAAAAGGTCCATACACAGTGTGTATTTTACATTTGGATTATTAAGTACGTAGACTAAGCAGAATAAGATGTTAGATATAGGCGATGAAAGCTTTATTAAAACTTACCAATGACAGCAATTTTATAATTATGCAAGGAGTCTGGTGCTATATAAATATATGAGTATTTACTGCGAAATAATTCCTTCGCCATTTTATCCACAAATTGTTAAAAAACACTAAAAATTATTCCACTTTTTTGGCTCCTCTTATAGCTTTTGGGATAAATCCTCATTAAAACGCGATATAAGCTGTTGAAGGCTGAAATTCACGATTTTTATCTAAAAATTTAGGTTTTTGGGCCAGTTGGGGAGAGTCTCATATGCTTAATATAGAAATATCCACCTTTCCCATATAAATCAATAGTAATCGATTTTATTCGTAGGTTCTAGTAGTCATATGATAACTAGGGCATATATTTACGTTTTGGATAGTATAGAGTGTCCCAAAAAAGTGTTGTAACCTAGAATTTTAGGATTTTTTCATGTAAATTGATATCTGTTAATTTATTGCGTAAGTTCCAGTAGTTTTTTGATAAATAGAGCGTTGATTTCTGTTTTAAATAGTATACGGTGTCCCAAATTCCCAAATAATGCTGCAACATTTAACTTTAAAAAAAAAAAAAAACCAACTTAAGATTTTTTCTGACCAACTTGTTTATTAAAGTTTGGTTATGTAGTGTAGCTATAAGTATTTGTGATATTATGTTATTTTACTTTCTTTTTTTGGCAAATGCCGGCCACAAAGAACAATGAGAAAGGATGACCTCTATTACGTACTGTCGCCCCATCCATTTAAGTTATCCTATACCCAGAGCCCAGAGCAGTAGTTACAATGGGGCAGCCAGGGAACCCAGGCTTCAGAGCCCAGCATGAAGGACCTCAATGGATAGTGAATATTGTGATTGTTTAGTAGTATACGAATGCGATACACTCCTTGGTACCGGAGCTATCAGTATATATCTCAGCACTACGTGTGCAATATGGGATGCTGGATATGCCCGTTATTGCTCAGCTCACAGGGCATGCAAGTCCAAGTGCGAACCATCTGGAGAAAGGTACTACCCTTGATTAAAAACTAGTTGAAATATCCAGCTTTTTTGCTCCAATATCCATAAGATTTAAAGATTCCCTGGTTTTCGCGCCATTAGATTCACTCACTTCTCTGTTCACTACTGTTTTAAGTAACGGCAGCAGGCGAAGGCATTTTGGTACTTATTGAGTTATTTATCGGCTGCTTCGTTAATTAGCTCAAATATCGAGCTTTTTTTGCTCTAATATCCATAAAAATGTAGAAATTATGAATTGTAAATAAAAAAAACTGTGACATACGACTGCAGGCAAAGAGAGCAAGGAGCATTTCGGAGATCTTTGTCTAGCCGTTAAACGGCCTTGAAATATTTGTCTAAAATGATGATGTCACTAGGCTCCAGTGACATCTAGTGAACACCATCATAAGTGCCATTGACTTACTATTAGCATTGCTATTAGATTTAAATACAATGGTTTAAGTCAGGTTATTCTGTGTCAGAGACATTGCATTACTAGACACAAACATGACCATACTTCACAGAACAGGCTCTGTTGCCAAATATCTTACATTGTTTCAACAACTTTTAACAAAAGAGCTGACAAGAGGATCTAAGCATCATCTATGGTAATCTCATGAACAAATGTAAAAGAAATGAATCCATCACTTGAAAAGAATTCATCACTAATGATCATAACAACGCCTCTATTTCGTTCCTTTACATTTCGCTTGAGTTAGGTAAGGATAGGCAAAAACTCGCGAAGAAGAGATGTCAATAGATGCCCGTTTTGCTACAAATCTTCAGCGAATACGTTATTTTATATTTAAAGACGACATCACGATAATTTTATCCTGAGATCTTCTATTATTAAACACCAATCATGGCGATGGCGATATACAGGGTGTCCGGTAAGTATGTGGCATAATTTCGGAAGAGTATAAGGGAGGTCAAAATAAGCCTAGTTTGTCATATAAAAATTTTCCCTAAGTGCTCCCTAACGGAGATACAGGGTGCCGAAGGGGTAGCCAGCGATTTAATTTTTTGGCTCTAACTTTTGAATCGACTTGCATAAATTATTAAAATTTATTTTAATAATTTATTATTATTAAAAAGCGGGCGTAAAACACGTACTGTGTTTTACGCCCCCAGGGTAGTCAGGAACGGACTTGCCGCCACACTCGTTGGGCTAAAATTTTGACAGGTGTCATCATTCTACAGAGCAAAAAACTGATTTTTTAAATACCTTGGACATTCCTCTTTAAAAATGGTACTCTTCATTTGTTTTGATAAAGTTAGCCTCATTGCTCTTGATAAAGAAAAAAATAGATTTTTTGCGGCAATCAAACACAAGTAGTTTTTATTCCGTTAACAATGTGTTATTGGGTACGTTCCTGGAAAGCGTGTCAGCGGAACTTACCCATTGACGAAAATTTTTGAATGTTGTCTGATTGACTGAGTACGCAAAATTTAAATAATGGAGCATTGCTCCAATAGCGAATATGCATCTAATTTATGGACAAGGGCTTGGAAATTGTGTGGAGGAAAGAAAAGTTGATCCCGATACATTCCCAAATCGACGTTTACCGCACCGAAAAAGTTTTGAGAGGGTTGATCTTCGTTTATGAGAAACAGGTAAACATACAAGTAAAGTAAAATAAAAAAAATGCTAAAAGTAGCTGTTCTTTGTTAATTCATTTTAAGAAGTTTTTTGCCGCATCGTGGTGGAGAAGGACCTCCCAAGAGAGCAAGACACCCTCACGATGGACAGAGCATATTGATATCTCAGATTGCAGGTGGGTAAATGAAAGTTTTAAGAGATTTAATTTTTTTAACATTAGTTTGTAGCTAAGTACGTTGTTAAGTTAATAAAACTAAAAAAATAACAAGCACCTACATGTTTTAATATTTTTTCAGACAACAAATTACTGTATGTCCTCAAAGAATTGGTCGAAGAGGTGTTTCATACTTTACATCAATGTCATGATGACCTGGATGGAATATCAAATTCAAATATAAATAGAAATATAAGAACACTGTAAAGTATGAACGTTTGGATAGCAGGTGTAGGACAAGAAGCTACTTCACTTTTTTAAAATTGCCCACGTTTCGACCTTTATTTGAGGTCTTCCTCAGGGCTTTTTCAATCAGAGAACCTAGTTGTTGGGTTCCTCTGAAGCTGTTGTTTGGTCCTGTGGTGTCGTCTAAGTGTACTAAGTCCGTAGATGTGTAAGTACCGATATGGTACTTTGTTTTAATTTTAATGACAAGCTTCTCTGATTGAAAAAGCCCTGAGGAAAACCTCAAATAAAGGTCGAAACGTTGGCAATTTCAAAAAAGTGAAGTAGCTTCTTGTCCTACACCTGCTATCCAAACGTTCACATTAATAAATAAAGGACGCTAAGCACAGATGACTGTAAAGTATTGTAAGTATTCTTTAATAATGTACAAGTTATATTAGGTAATAGTTATCATGCAGACATCCTGCTTACCATGGTGTATATTTTTTAAAATTAATTTTACTCTGTGTAAATTTAGGCACATACATTTTGTATGATTAGGTGCATTATTATGGACAAAATACTGATTTTCTTCTTTGCATTTTGTAGGGTGAAGAAACCAGTATTTTGGAAAGTACGCTTTACGACACTGAAAAAAAGCTGTGGACAAGAAATGATACATTGACATTAATAGTACTGTACAAAAAGTATAAACATCTCTTTAAATCAACAGCTATCCGCAATGACAAAATTTGGAAACAGATAGCAGAGAAAATGAAAAATTGTTCAGCAGAACAGTGTAAAAATAAATTTAAATACTTAAAAGGCAAATATATAAAGAAAAAAACACTTGATGTTCCTTCCAATCCATAAGAGTTGGCAATTTCATCATTAAACATCAAGCAAATGTTATGTAAAGCACAAGCTGATAATACAACATTTGGGATCAATTCTATTTTGGTCATGTCCAGATATTTTAGTTGAGTAAAACTTCCAAACAAAAGAGCAAAACTCCTTTCCACTACCTGTCGGGTCTTTGCATGTTTGTTGTTAAAATTAACCTCCTTCCTGCTGAGATTTCATCGATCTATATAGGGTGGTATACACCACCTCAAAACAGGATAGGCTTTGTCACCAATGATACATTCATTTTCATTAAAGTACTCATCAGGATTCATGTTTTTTTTATAAACATCAGAGTCCTAAAAAATTCGTAAATCTCCAACTGAGCTTAGAAAACCAACAAAAACATCACGGAAAGCCCTGTTATGATCACAAATGGCCTGCAATGTGATGGCATGAAAGCATTTTCTATTTACATAGGCTTGTGGATTTTCTTGTGTAGCCTTTATAGGAATGTAAGTTCCATCAATGGCACCTACTACTCCTGGAATTTTTCCCCACTTAAAGAAATCCTTCTTAATATATTTTCGTTATTCCAAATTAGACCATTTAATAAGTTCTGGAGCTATATCCACTAATGCCTCAATGACTCTTTCAAAACATTTAAACAGTGTTGACTTGGACATATCAAATCTGCCCGCGATAGACCTGTAATATAATATTGCTTTCAAATATAGTTCAATTGATTATTTATGTTAATTACTTACCTGTAACTGTCCGGGGTACTTAATATCCAAATGACTGGTAATATTTGTTTCCTACCATCTAATCGCTCAGGTCCATAGGAAACTTTTTTTTTAATTTAACACTTAACTTCTTCTGCAACCAATAAAAAGCTTCTCTTGTAATTCTAAAGTTCTGCTGAAAGACTTCATCACTGAAGTTTTCAATTGTTACAGTTATGTATTTGTCAGTATGTTCTATTGAAGTTCTTTCTTGTAACTGATTTTCATTAGGTAATATTTTTGTTAAAAAACTGCAAGCTCCAGTGCAAATCTCGGAAAGCATTTCTTCATCAGATGAAGATGTCATTTCATCTTGGATAATTTCATTGAAAAAACACAAAGCAGGGTCCATTACGATCCTTAAATTTACCAACTCCAAGTAACCACTCCAAACGCCAGTCCAGTAACCACTCCAAACCAGTCCAAACGCCAGTCAAGTAATAATTGATTCGCAACGGACAACACAACAATTACAAAACTATAACCTCAAAATATGACCATCAAAAAGTTGTTTGATCTGTTGTTCTGAAAAGGTAGTAAAAAAATTGTTCACAAATACCACTCTGTCGGGTCAACTTCGGCTAAACTTTGTCGGGTAATATTTTACCCCCGGGGAACAACTGTGAACGCACCCCCTGGAAGTGGAGTAGGTCAAGCATGCTCTCCAAGGCTGCCGTGGGAGTCGATCTCATTGCCCCCGTGATGCAGAGACATATTTGCCTGTGCAGAGAGGACAGTTTAACTTTGATGGAGCTCTGTCTGCTCTTTCAATATTTTATTCGAAAATGTAGCTAAAGTAAGTAGAGGGGCGTAGCTAGCACCTGGGAGGCCCTATATCAATTTGCCATAAGGGGATTAAGGTAAATAAAACAATAAAAATCAATTCTTAAAAGCAAAAAAATACGAATGAAAATAATCTGAATAAAAATGATTTGTTTTTTTTTCGTTATTTTTGAATGTTTATAGAAACTTTTATAGTTTTTCTTTTTGCATTTTTCTTGGTCTCGGGGGCCCGCATAGGGTGGTTTACTGCATACTTGAAACAGCAGATATAGCGAAAGAAAAAACCAACAAAACAACAAAAACGTTATATACAAAAACAACTTTAATTCAATTTATCAATTTTCAGTACCGGGCAAACACACTTATAATTTTGTTATACAAGAGGGTGGGAGCGTCGATGCCGTACGTGTAATCCAAATGATTAAAACTGAAATCGCTGTTCAACAATTTAGCAACACAGGCTGCTCCCATCTGAGTACACAATTTATCGACGTCAGTTTCTGCGGACAACCAATCGTTTTTACTGTAGAATAAATAAGTTGGAGCTGTGATTTTGCCTAGATCGTAACTTGGAGGAGTTAAGCTGCCGTAAACTGATGGATTAGAGAGAATTCCATAGTCGTATTCCCGAAAATATCCTGTAAATTTCGAGTTAATTGACTGAATTCTTCCATGAAGGATGCTTGTTTACCTGATTTGATTTCCTGTCCGTAATGCAAGAGTTGCCTTGTTGAAGCTCCGGCCGGCGTGTATTTCGTCATTATGGGCAAAAGTGTGGTGTTCATTTGATCTCTGCTAAATCCGCAAAGGGCGAACAAAACGTTGGTGCACAAAAACTGAGTTACAGAGTCTTCGGCGCACATTGATTCACCGATTACGTATTTGATAAAGTCGTTGTTTGGCAAAAATTCGTTCAATCCAATGAGACTTGTTAGGGCCTAAAAGTAGCATAAAAAAACTTGACATCTGAAGTATCGAGAGCAAAATGTAATTTACCTCCAACGTGCCAGTCCAGTAAGATAAAATTTTAAGCAGGGGACTAGTCATGTGGTTCATGTAAGCGATGGGAGCGAGACTTGCTGAAACAACGAATTTGTCGTTGTATTCGGGGAGAAAAGACGTTAGAGCGTAGTAGATGGTGGTGCCTTGAGAGTGACCAGCGTAGTAAATCTAAAATCAGAACCGTTCCAAGAAATGCCAAAAGTTGTTGTTGAGATCTTACCGCAGACACGCCGGTTTGTTCCAAGATGTAATCGATCATGTTCGGGAGGTCAATGGTAGCGATTTCGTGGAAGGAAAATTCCCAGAATTCAGCGTCGGCAGTTGTGAGATTGACGTGCTCCCGACTCCAAGAGTTTCCTCTGGCGTTGCCCATCCACACGTCGTATCCTTCGTCAGCCAACAAAAACGCTGCAGCAACAAAACGGGTTAATAAATCATCATCATAGTTCCTATGCCTCATTCACTTATTTTTGTCATCACGTTACTCTCGAAATCTTTTTTTTATACCTATCTCCTTTTATCATATGTGGGGAAAATACGACAAAAAAGTCAGATTTCCAACGCCTACTTGATGACAATTATAGCTGAATGGTTTATATGTACCTATGAAGGTGCCGTGAATTGTGATATAGCTGACTCAACTCTCACAGCTGATTAACGTTAATATTTAGAGAACTGTTTATGGTAGATAGTTCAAATTTGGATGCTGGGTGCTAATGAGGGTACCATAAATGTTAAAATAACTAACATAGCTATGTAGCTAACAGTAACTAGGTTATAGCTGTTTTATGAACCAATAGTGATATCGATTTGAAAATCAAATAGGGTAGGTTTCCCTTATTAATTGAAAATAGCATTTTAAAGAAATCCAAGATGGCCGTCTGAAAAATAGGTTTTATGTCGATATCTCTGGAACGGTTACAGCCAGGAAGCGGAAATTTAGTATGTATCTACCTTACGGGACGTCCTAGATGTCGCAAGTAGTCGGATCCTTGCCTAAATTACTTTTCTTATTATTAGGTGTACAGTTCTAGTGTATTCCTTAATTATTTTCGACCACTGAAAGGGTCTTTCTTCCACACTATTGAACCTACGGGACTTTCTCTTGGTGGGAGGTAAATAGGACATCAAAAAGAAGAAGAAACCGTTGGATTCTTTCGAATCGGTGCACTCGTTCTAAAGTTTTAGGCGGTCAAAGTTGGAAATTGAGAAAAGAAAGGGAATACTCCCCCCTCCCGCCCTTTGGTCAATTTCGAAAAAAAATTGAATATTTTTTTTTGCTGTTTTGATCGGAATTAGGCGATTTCAATCTCGTGTAAACGTAACAAACATAATAACAGTGAAATTAGTCCCATAAGTGGACTTTTTTCTAAATGTCTCAAAAGTACGTTCTAAAAATGCGTAAAAATCGGCTACCGAAGGGATCTATATCCCAAACTATTAAACCTATGGGATTTTCTTTGGTGGAATCAAAAGTAACACGAAATCGTTGGATTCACTCCAATCGGTCCACTCGATCTAACAAGGGTTCAAAGTTGGACATTCAGAAAAAAGTGGGAATAATCTCCCTCTGGTCAAGTTCCGAATAATTTTTTATTTTGTTTTTGATCCCCTGATTGATTCTATGCTCCCCCCCCCCCCCCTGATTTCAAGCTCCTGCGAACGTAATATACGTAGTAAAATGGAAATTAGTCCCATAAATGGTCTTCTTTCTAAATGCCTCCAAAACACATTCTAAAAGTGCCTAAAAATCGACCAACGACGGGGGTCTATCTCCCAACTCATTCAACCTACTGGACTTTATTAGGTGAGAGGTAAACGATTATCACTTAAATAAATAGCGTCTTTCGTATTCACACCACTCGAATTCGATATTTTCAAGTTGATACATAATTCTCAATCAGCTCCCAAACCGCAAAACAACTATAGATAAAAGCAAATATTTGCCAATACCTTTTAACAGCTTAACATCTGGTTCTCGCAAAAGTGTGTTTTCGCGCTGGTTCATTTAAACCTCTTAAGTTCTAAGGATAAATAAACATTTTTTCGATCAATCTTTTGAGTGTTTTCAGAATTTTGATCACCATAATCGTAGTAGCGTTGTGCAATTAAGATCGCGAATCTGAGAGATTACTCAGAGATAATGATAGGAAGCAAAACCCGAATTGGGTAGGAAACGAACTAAAAAATAAAGTTAAAAGTGACAAAACAAGTACCAATTCAAAGGAGCTTTCGTAAACGGAAAGTTTGAGTTTCAAAGTAGATAAGTCGGGTTGTCTTTATTCACGTGATTTAGTGGCAGTAAAACTGAAAAAGAACTGCAGATTTTGGATTGGCATAAAGACCTAGAAAATACATTCACCTTCAAATCAAGATAAAATGTGTGTATAGAATGTCCAAGATTTGCGTTTGATGTAATTATTTTATATCCGCACATGACTCACATATGACTTACCTAAACCTTTTCCAGCGCCCATAATACACCAATCAGCTGAAGATGCCAAAATGCCGTGCTGCAAGTAAGCCACCTTCCCAAGGCTCTTTCCGGTGACACCCTGGGGAATCCTGTGCAAAGTCAAAATGTAGCCATCTGTGGTGGTTACTTTGTGAGTCTCTACAGGATACCCATTAGATTCAATTAACGCTTCCTAAAACATCAAAATGTTATAAAATTGCCTAAGCAAATCCATCATTATCAGCTACATACCACCGTGTAATTGTCTGAATCTCCCAGTTCCTCAATACCTCTTAATACCTCCTGCATAATAACATCATCATCTGATTGGATAGCGGCGCCGAAAGTACCACCTAAGGCACTGGCGAGAAGGAAAAGAATCACTTTCATCTTCGAACCCGATCTAATCCTTCTTGTTGCAATACTTAAAACAGTACTTTCAGCAAGGTTGACCGGATTCGTGGAGGGCTATTATTCCCGCTTAGAATGCGGGAGGCTTTTATAGGGACAATTTATGCGATATTGTGAGATCGCATAAGTGGTCAGCTTGATTAGATAGGTATTATATTCGTCAGTACTTGATAATGAACAATGTGCACTTGTTTTTAAGAGGAGTTCAAGGAGTACACGGTAAGCATCAATATATTAATACAAATTGTAGGTTCCTAATCATGTTAGGATAAAAGCCTAAGACAAAAATCTCCTTTTTTTTATTACTTTCTTTTGGGTATTTTGCCTCAATACATTTTTTTGTTTTTTTGTTTTATGTCGGAAGCCAAATTTTGCACTATTTACAGTAGAATTACAGAAAATATTATATTACCCCAGAAAATACTATTACCCGCCCCCACAAAGTACTCTCACTAGTTCCTGCAGTCCGCATATTGGACATAAATTATGTTATCAGTTCAGGTCAGGTCAGTTCCATTATCTTTTAAGGTTTTCTGGTCAAATTAGTTCAGGTAAACATACAGACTCAGTCAGGCAGCGGCATTAGTTTGAGTTAGTTCAGGTCAGGTGAGTTCGGTTCGGTTGAGTTATCTGTTTGATGAAAAAAAATAAAACTGGTACCTAATTAGGTTAAGATGCGACTAAGTTAATTTGTTAGTTTTGATTTAGGGTTTCATTGCTACCATTGTGTGGAGATTTATGTGAATTGTAGCAAGATTTTTCCCATTAATATAATAAAAAATAGTGTTTGCCATGTTGCAACATTTCTGCTACGTTTCGGTTCGTATGAACATGCAATGAGAAGAGTAAGTGTTCTATTATTTCTCCTCACGGATTTGTGTTAGGGTTGTTTGAATTGAAAAACTGATAGAAATGGGTGTAAAGTTTTTGAATTTGTCTAAAAATGATGCCAGTATAATAAAGCATATGAGATCAAATGATAAGCTGATAGTTAGGGCTCACGAATAGTCTATTGATTGATGTCAATGATATATTTTGGCTATTTTCTGTTATCGAGATATTTAAATATAAATTTTGCAACGTCATTAATAGTGGAAAACTGGCGCCTTTGGCGAAATTTTGAAGCAGAATGGAATTAATAAAAATTTTTAATTTTCATTTTTATGACAATATTTCATGATTCTTATGAGCTGATGTCACTTTTATCAAAATCTGTCAGGGTAATTTTTGGCCATTAGTGTCACTTCTTAATTTTAATAATTAACGTACCTTAGCTGTTTGCTTTATTGAGTTTAGGCCTCACACAATTGAATCACCTACTTTTACGTTCACTCTTGTATATACTTATGGGGTTTTGCCCTTGCTGTTCATTCACTGAAGGAACTCTCTCGGTTTTGTGCTGCTGTTGAGGTCTGGTTTCCCTTGGCCTGTCTGAACTTTTATAAAATTGTTAGTTTTATGCAATCAAGAGTGCCTTTTTCTTACCTACTGGGTCATTTTTGTTTACAATGCAACACACGTTGTGGCACTGCAATTCCGAGTACCTATGTTCCTGAGGGCTTGAATGGTTATTTTATTGTTGTTTTAGAACTGCTGATTTGTTTTTGCATAACAGGGATAGGATAAACATACTTTTTCCTTGTTAATTTCATTATTTTTTTATTTTGATTGAATGACAAATAGACCTAACCTCTTATTATTTTTATGATTTTGACAGTAATGACATCCTTCATTTTAAATGTCACCAGTCACTCCATAGCATGTCTTGCCTCTGCCCTTGCGCTAGCGTTAAACAAGGATGCAAATTGCAAGAGTTTTGCAACTCTTTATATTTCTTATAGCGTTTTTCGTTTTTCACTGCACCACGCACATCCTGCTTTTCCCATCCTAAGGAATTAACTTTTACAAACAACAATACTTAACTTATTACTTAACTATAAACTAACAAACAGCAACAATAAGAATGAAAACGACTATATAACAATTTTATAGCTTTTTAAAAACTTTCTTGAAGATGCCAAAGACGCGCGAAAATCACACAAAATGGCGACGCACGTTTGTTTCAAATTCGGGGTGTTTTGCTTCAAGGCTAGACTTCCAGCTCCGGCACTGCCACCTAGACCATATAGTCTAGGCACAGTATAAAGAATAATACGTTATTCTTTATACTGTGGTCTAGGTGGCAGTGGCTCCGGGCTGAAATAATCTTGAACCAAAACGAAATGCGTCGCGCCGCGGTGTAGCCAATATTTGATAAAAGTATTCATCATTCACTCCAATACGTATATTTAAGGTCATTCACGGTGGCTACATCCGTTAAGTACCTGACGCGAAACTTTTTCCCCTACCCCTTTTCCAGTACCCGGACTAAAATCGATCGTCATCTTCTTCAATCTTCATACGGCGTTTTCCTACCTGAACTTGCAACGGGTGGCAAGACCCATCCGAGGTTTCGAGTTCTACCCAACGCCCTTGGAATTTGGCGGATTCAGGACTCGGTCCATATTTAACTGTAAGTGTCCTTTTTATTGAATTTTGTCTTTACCTTACGTTCAAGGAAACAGTTTAACTGCTTCGGCAGGAATTGAACGGTAGGTAATCCTTTCCCACCGTTCAGGTTGAAAGTCTCGTGGGCATTTCTTGCATCGGAGCACCGGTACATCACCACCACCCTTTCCTGACCTGCAGTTTTTTTATAGAAAAAAAACAAACCGCATTGTAAAGAGGCCACAAGTTACTGCTTGCAGCCTATTGGCCCAGCTTCTACTGCACTCCATAGAGCAACGACTAGTAAACTGCCCAGTTGACTTTTTTTTTGGGTCCTAGCCACCTATATCTGCTAGTTTATAATTTGGTTTGGTGTTGAGTTCCAGGACGCTTATTCTATAGGAAAGAGTGAAAGTGAGAATTGCTGACCAATGGAATTCGCCAACACAATTTTTTGACCAATCAAGGTTGTCAAAATTCTCACTTTCACTCTTTCCTATAGAATAATGCCCCTGATTACACCTTTGGAGATTTCTGGCTTTACTGTCAAAGCCAGTGGCGCTAACCTACCCCCACTCTCCGAATTACCTTACCATTACTCACTGACAGCACTAGTGCGCACTGAGTGTATTTCTATCCTTTGTTAATTTAAGCGAATTATAGAGACGGAAATACAATTAGTGCGCACTAGTGCAGTGAGTGAAAAACGCTATTAGCTGGGGCACACTTAATTTGCCAAGTCACTAGACAACTTACTCACGAGACTCTCACACCCCTTTGATAAACTTGTTTTTGCTTTTTGCTTAACTTTTTTTATATAGATCTTTCTTTTTTATTCAGGACTTCATCCTAAAGAAAGGGCGTGGCAAATCTGTGACAATCGATAACAGTCGAATATTTTAACGACCCCCAAAACTTAAAAATTTTCAGTTTTTTTGAAAACGATCAACCTTTTTAATATGCATGTAAGTAGGTGGAATGAAGAAGGATAAAGCAGTCACAACAAAGCTGCCGTTCACAGCTACAAAGCAAAAAAAAGGTGCAAAATTCTTAGTTTTTTTCGGGCTACCCGTGTTCAATTACTATTATAGGTGGATTTTCGGAAATAGGCCAAAAACGTAGCTTAGCTCCTCTGCTTTAATAGCTATTATTATAAATTTTCGGCTAAATCTTCATCAAAACGAGATATAAGCTGGTAAAAACTGTTTTTACTTCTAAATTTAGGTTTTAGGAGCGCTTCGAGATTTTTTATGCTCACAATACAAATTTCGATTTTTACCATGTAAATCCATATTAATCGATTTTATTCCCACATTCTGGTAGTTTAATGAGAAATAGAGTGTCAATTTTTGTTTTAGATAATACAGGGTGTCTCAAAAAATTGTATGACATGCAATCTATTCTATAACATAACCTTTTTTTGAGATACCCTGTACTAGCTAGCTAACAGAAATCAACGCCTCATTTAGTTTTTGCATATATAAATCTATATGAAGTGATTTCTGGCATTAGTTTTAATCATAATTCAGATAGGAATAATAACAATGGTGTATAGGAAGTTCATTTCTTTTAGATGGTATCGGTTGTCCCAAAAAAATTCTGCAACTTGTAATATTTTATTTTTATCGTATAAACCTTTAAAAATCGATTTCCTTTGTTAGTTTCAGTGGCCTGCTGATAAATAGTGCACCGATTTCTGTTTTAAGACTATATCATACCCCAAAAAAAAAACTCGAAAAAGACCTACTAAAGCTGGAAACCTAAAATTTCGGTTGTTTACAATTACAACAAATATGTGATATAACTGTAGAAGCATTAGGTACAACGTAAAATTCTACAGAGCCCAGTAAAGGTTTTGATGCTTTTGCATTACATCATCGGACAGTTACAACACTCGGCTAGTTTGCTTTTTACAAACTTAAGCAATTAATCGCTACCAGCCAACAAGAAAAGAAAACCCTTTTTAATAAGAATCTTCCTTCTTAACACTCTTCAAATCAAATAAATGCCAATTAAATTTCGATTTAATATTTCACCGTTTCTGATTTTTTTGATGTAAGTGTAGTCCCACCTATACTGTTTATCAAAACATTACATTTTAAGTGAAACCAGGTGTTATAATTGCAAGTCAATATCCTTAAAATTATTGTCAAAGTTATATATAAACTGAAACGTGTATCTTGATGAATTACATACATTGTTTCATTATGAACTATGAATTCAGAGCACTTGTTCAAGTTCAAGAGCACCAGTCATAGGTAAGTACTCGTAAATTTGATTAAAAATCTGCTTATTTTTTTTTCTTATATACCTAAGAGAGCGCCACTAAATAAATAAATTCATTAAAACGTTTCCTGTCCACTATATTCAGTCAAATTTATAAATATTTGATTTTTAATAAACTTTAAGGCCAGAGGTTATTCAATTTCTTAATTATCAGTCCAAAAACTATTCGCAAGTGTTGTGAACTGTGAGTGAATGAATACCAAAATATGTTAGCTTATGATTAGGAAAAAAGACTGAAGCCTTTACAAGCAGCACTCTGCGTTTAGCTGATCTGCATTAAGCTAATTATCTAATTAATATGTAAATATGACACCATGAAAAAAGCCGAGATTCTGCGGAAGTTTTTTTCTCAAAAATAATGCCTGTAACGATTAATAATTTTGTCCTCGACCACTTAATAATATACTGATATTCAGCTTGTTGACAAAAGTTAAATATGGCTCATATAGCCCTATTTAACTTTTTAGTCAGAGAGATAAATGAGTTAAAACTGCGGGAATAATATCATTATTCCCGCTCGCCATTTAAGTTCTATATGTTGTCTTGGCAACCAGTAGGAATAGACAACAACGCAATATCAAATGCCGCAGCGTAAAAAATGCACTGGTGGCACCGGTTTTGTCGTCAAACGCGAGTGTCACTTTGACATTTCAATAATTGTATTTACATTACCTATAGATTTTATAATTTGTAATTATTAGACAAAGGCCGTGAACAAAGTATAGTATTATACTCGCTTTTTATGGTCATTATACCCACGGGAGACATGCGCCCCTCGCCTACGGCTCGTGGCGCAAACGTCCCCCTAAGGGAATGATGGCTATCATAAAAAGCTCGTTTAATAATATACTATTAAATCTTCGGGATTCTTTCTCTTTAATAAACTAGAAATTTTCTTAACAAATCCAACGGCTTTTTCCATGATTATGCCCCCCGATGGGGAAGACAACAAAAATTATGCTCCAAATGTCAAGTGTGGAACGGCTTGATCTGTAGAATGTCCAAAGTGCAACGTACATTCTTAAGAGTTTAGTCAAGTGCAGTATACAAATATTTTTACGATTTTATTCCTGCAGATAACAGATTATTTATATCCCGGTTTACACCCTTAAAGGACGGTTCTTTCAAGGAGAAAATTTATAGATTTGTGCGAGAGAAATGTTCCTTTCAATTTTAAAATTACAAAGATAAAAGCAAAGTTTTATAAAATTGACAATAAAAAAAAGGAGCACTTAATACTCCTTTTGGTTAATTTCAGAAAAAATGTAAGACACTTTTTATGCTGTTTCTGATCGGAATGGGACGATTGCCATCCGATAAAAACGTAACAATTTGATTTGAATGAAATTAATGTAAACATTTTTACATAAAAAAAGGCAGAGGCCTACCAAAGCCAAATATGAGGTTTTTTCAATACCCAAATTTACCCCTAGGTAGATACCTCCTTAAACTCAAGATTTCTGATGACCAACTTGTTTCAAGTTCATGCCAAAATCCCTTATTTTTATCTATAGGTATTATCTCCGCCCTTATACTTATGGGATTCCACCCTGTATCATTTGTTTGCTGTTAGATAAGCACGAGCAAAAGCGCTGTAACTCAATTCTTGGCCATTTATGACCTAAGCAGAATTAATATTTTATGGCTTCTTTGTGTGATGACTTGGCTGACAAACTGTTTATACCTGCTCAGTGCTCAAAGCCTTCAGCGCGCTAAGAACCACATAAAGATAGCTGGTATCGCTTTAACGCACTTTTGCAAAGATTTGGTTCTTGGAAGAGGACAAGGAGGCAGTTTACTAATAAAACAATGCATATATTTTCAACAACCATAATTATGATTATTGAATGAGTTGTTACCGTGGCACTCGTTAACGTTCCAGAACTTAACCCAATAAAAGATTTATTTATGTATAAGTGATTTAAAAGGTGTGAAGACAGCAGCCCTCAGGTAAGTTGACGAAATAATAGTATAGTTATATCACAATACAATCATAAAAACAAAATAAGACCTTTATTCTTCACTAAAATCACCACCTATCTTATATTTCAGAATAGCAAAAAAACGGAATTAACAACCATGCTTGGACATTTTCTGGACTTTAATAGCGAATATCTGCTTAACGTCTTTGACAATTTATTTGCAAATCGCAACCAAATAATAATAAACATGATAATGTTTCTCAGCGACTTTATGTACAGCTTTTTCTTTTTATACTGTTTGACCGACCTATTTCTCGAATTTGAAGAGGAAATTGAGGAAATGGATGGCTTTGAAGAAGTGGAGGAAGTGTTTCCATATTTAATGTTCTAATTTGTAATGGAGAATAGAATAATTATCAAAATACTTGGCTGTCAAAAGATTCTGAATTGTTAATATAATATGTTTGTGTTTGAATTTTATTTCCCTTTAAGTTAAATTTCACACAACATTTTCCTGTCTTTAGTTACAACAGAAGCCCGGTAAAAATCTTAAAATAAAATGGTCAAACAACTTAACTGTTTCAAAACTTCTTAATTTGCTTTTTTGAGATGACTTCTAGAGAGGGTATTACTATGATTTAAAGCACAAAAACCAGATTTTTTTCTAAAAACTCATGAGATTTAATTTTCAACGGCTGGACGCCATAATGTGTCCAACATTCTCAAAATCGATTTTCTCACTAATGTTTTTCGTCTTAATTTTCTCATCTTGATTTCCAACAAAAACTAAGTTGCTGCCTTCAAATTTCCAACCATATTTCTTCACCCAAACTTGCAAAGTTTTATCATCAATACCACCTATTGAAAAAGAAACTTTACATCTGTACCCCACATCCAAAATTATTTCAGTGCTTACCTAGCAACAGAGATAAATGTTTCCGATCGATAGTTTGGAAAGTGATGCCAACAACATGACAAACAAATTTCCGGATTGAGTCCAAGAATCCTACAATTTTTTGGGTCAGCTCTGGAGTGGTCCTGATCCTAGCCCAAAACAGCTGAAAGTCACATTGCTCCAATATGTCCGCTAAATATATTACTTGGTTTATTGGGTCGGCAGATAGCTACAAATGCAAATATTCACGGTTTTTAGAAAGTTATAATTTGATCCAAGTTGATAGATAGTCTCCTCATCCCATGAATCACCTATCAACTTGGATTAAAACAAGGAGACGAAATTAAGTTATTATAATTTGAGTTGTATTATCAAAACCTCGATTCAGAAAGGGCTTAAAAGTCAACAAAAGCGTCTAAAAGTTTGCTGGATTGAGGACCTTAAAAAACCTGTTGGATTTACTCCAATCAGTCTATGCCTTCTAAAGTGCAAGTTGAGAAAAAAAAGAGAGATTAACTCGTCTTTGAAAATTTTTTTTTGCTGTTTGGAATGAGGTTATTTCAATTTAAATCTCCTATGAATGTTACAAACTTAGTTTGAGCACAGTAAGTCTTCTAAGGGAGATTGTTAAAATATGTGAAAAGTTACGATTCTAAAATTGCCTAAAAATCAACCACCAAATGGGTCTATCTTCCCAACTATTGAACCTACAGGACTTTCGTTTGTGGGAGGTGAAAGAAGACATTAAGGAGAGTAAAAAACCTTTGGGTTCACTCCAATCAGTCCACGCATTCTAAAGTTATAGTCAAAGTTGCAAGTTCATAAAAAAGAAAGAATACCCTCCCCTTTTTGTTGAAAATGTTGAAAAATTTCTTTTGCTGCTTTTGATTGGAATAAGATGATTTCAGTTTCCTATAAACATAACAAAGTTAATTTGAGTGCTGTACGTCCCCTAAGAGCTTTTTACAAAATGAAAAAACACAGATTTAAAAGTGCCTAAAAATTTACCATCCATGGAGTTTTATCTTCCAAACTATTAATCCTAAAGGACTTTTTTTGTACAAGGTTAAAGAGGACATTGACAAGAGTAAAAAACTGTTTGATTTACAATCTAATTGCCTATGCATTCTAAAAGTATAAACGTCAAAGTTCCAAGTAGAGAAAAAAAAAACCCCCCCTTTGTTCTATTTCAAAATAATTTGAAAAATTTATTTTGTTGTTTTTGACCAGAATGAGACAATTTAAGTCTCCCATAAATGTAACAATCTTAATATGAGTGCAGCAGGCTCTTGAAGAAACTTCTTAATAATTATTTAACAAATTAGTGTATTAATGAAGGTGTTAATAGAATTGAGATTATTATTGCCCATACATATATGAATTGGTTACAATACTTTTCCGTCGGCTGCAATTTGGTCAATGTTCTTAAAGAAAATTTATTTAATTTGATTATTTAATACTTAGTTTGAATATTTGAAATTTGTCCCCCTATATGTCAAATACGATGACATTGATAAAATCAATCCAAAATGAGGGATGTCAGGTTTTTTCTATCCAATGCCTATCAATCCGTAAATAGATAAAAATTGAGTTTGTCTATCTCTCTCTGTCAAGTAAATATCAAGTAAGATGACAATGTACAGGGTCCTGGTATTTACTCAGCAATGAACTCAGTGTTTTATTGATTTTGCATACAGAGACGTAGAATTGACATTGACTTAACCACTTTTTAAAGTGACAGAACATTAATGGGAGTCATTAATGAATGATTTTGGCAAAGAAATCGTACCTTAAACACACCTGTTATTAGTCAGTTGACGAAAAAAATTTCCATGACTTGTTCCAATAGAAACAACTGACTGTTCCATTGGAACAAAGCCACTATTTAGTTACTTACCTGTTTCTCAGTCAATAAACATTTGCACAGAATGAAATCTGTATGGGGCAGGTTTGTCAAAGCTTTCAACAAAATCTGGCAGGTAATATCAATGTTGAAGCTGTGCGGATTGAACTGATACAGCTTTAAAACTGCTAAATTCGCCTCTATGTCGTAGGTGTTTTCCTTGGACTGCATTTCTACATATCGTTCCAAAGTAGGTAAATTGTCTGGATTGTACCTGTGGTGGAAAAGTGCATTATTTGCCGTTTCCTAAAGATAAAAAAATTAAAAATTACCTTTCTATGCCATTAAGCATGTTGGCTACTGTTTGCTGCATTATTTCTGCCATTTTTAGCCCAATGCAATAAAATAGTGAAAACTGGTTTTACCAATATGTAGAACTTGATTTTTATCAAAGGGATTGTTTAATCAAATATCAAAATATGCTCAAAAAATCACTAAAAAACTCACAAATTACTACAGAAAAATGAAAAGAGAAAACACATAACCTTATTCTCAAACTGACAGAAGAAAAGGGTTACATGAGCCGAGTTCGGTAATTCCATCCGAGCGCTCCGGACACAGACCATCTCCCAAAATCTTAAAAAGCTAGAGTGAGATAAACTGATATCCCGAGCGTTCGGGATGTAATTACCGAACTCAACTATGATTGACAGGGACAAAAGTGGCAGCCAATGACTTCTGACATCTCACAAATAAAACAGCGTATTCGGGTGTGATTTTAGCGCTCTCTACGAATATTCCTATCCTTTATTTTTTCAACAAGAAGTAAAGGATAGAAGAACTAGGGGAGTGGTCTCGAGAGCACAGCCGAAAACGCTCTAGTTTTAAGTGAGGTTAAAATTCTTTTGTTGATAAAAAAATAAAAAATTTGAAAATATATTGCTTTTTAAACTAATTGAGAATAATGTTGATAAACTCTGTGATAAGCTGTTCTCAAACTGCCTTTCGATTCAATAGATATATCCGTACAACAAGCAAAATCCTTTGGGAACTTCCCAACACCGCCCAATATGACGAGGCCTATCTGTTAAACCCCGAAAATATCAGCAAAATTGAAGACAACATCCAGCTCCGGAAAAGTGTAGGCAATATCAAGCTTGTACATGAACTGAATAACAAGTTAAACCGCCTGCAGCCTACTGACCAGTCCTATGAAAACCTCAAGAAACTTTTGCACCAAGAGTGTGCAATGATTCCAAATAAAACTCACCCAGACGTCTACCATTATCGAGACGAGCCAAATTTAGTAAAATATGTTGGTGAAAAGAGAAGTTTTGACTTTGCTCATAAAGAATTTCAAGAAATAACTAAAAGACTTAATCTAGTGCGAACAGAACAGTTGGGCCATTTGTCAGGCAGTAGGAGCTATTATTTGTTGGGCCAAATGGCAGAATTAGAACATGCCTTAGTGCACTACTTTGCCAGTATTCTAGTTGAGAATGGTTTCGAATTGATATCTGTGCCTGACATTCTGCCAAGGGCTGTAGTTGAAAGTTGTGGAATGAATACGCGTGGGGAAAGAACACAAGTGAGTTATAGCATATCTTTTGTTATATATGTAGTATTTAATCTTGATTTTTCCCCCATGGTGTATACTAAACCACAATAGTGCAAATAAAAAGAAAGATAGAATGTTGTAAATTCCTCTTTGTTCAGCAGAGATTTGAATTAATTTTTTCGTGGGATGTTACAGATCAGTTTTGGGTGAAACTGTGGAGGGTTTTAAAGTATTGTTTATTGTCCTAGTCCTCAGGGATTTTGCAAAATTATAACATGCAACAGTTAGTACATATATTTGCTACTTTAATGGATTTTTTTAATTGCTGTTAATTAGTGTATTATATTTTGCAGGTATACACATTAGATCCAGAGTTACATGGACCTGATCTGTGCCTCTCTGGAACATCAGAAATAGCTTTAGCAGGTTACCTAAGCAATGAAATACTTGAATTAGTCCATTTACCATTGAAATTGTGTGCAATTAGCAGATGTTATAGAGCAGAAACATCAAGTCTCGCTGAGGAAAGAGGAATATTTAGGTAGCCGTGAGCATAACACAAAGCAACAACAAAGCTCACAGAAATAGGGATTGATAAGTCTTTAATACTTTTAGGGTTCATGAATTTACCAAAGTAGAAATGTTCATTGCTTCCTCACCTGATCAGTCAGATATTATTCTAGAGGTAATTAGGGGCTTGCAAGAAAAGTTATTCCAATCACTAGATATCCATTTTCAAGTATTGGACATGCCTCCACATGATTTGGGGGCTCCTGCTTACAGAAAGTATGATATTGAGGCTTGGATGCCAGGACGTAATATGTATGGTAAGTTTTGACTTTATATTTTGTATTTAGAATTTTTTGGGTATTGGTTTAATGATACTAACTATAAACTAAAAAGATTTATCAAGTGGCACTTAATTAGTCTACAAATCTTTTTTATATAATCCTCCCAATAATAAAACACATGTGATTGGTACTTGCACTGATACTTAATGCAAATTCATGATTATTATTATTTGTTTGCAAACATTTTTTCTGAGGTTTTATGGAATGTACAACAGACAAAAACATTTTAGGGGAAATCTCCAGTTGTTCTAATTGCACTGACTTTCAATCACGCCGTTTAAACATACGGTACAAAGATTCCAAGGGTAACATTGACTACGTTCACACTTTAAATGGGACAGCTTGTGCAATTCCTCGATTATTGATTGCGCTAATCGAGACCCACCAGCAAAATAACGGCCTAATATCGATTCCAAGCGTTCTACATAAGTTTATGCATGGTAAAACGACTATTGGTAGACAAAAGAGTATACCTGAGTTAAAATTGATAAAAAATAAAAAAAATCATAAAGCTTATTTCTGAATGATGTTATTTAAACTCTATATTAGGCGTTGAGTGCAATAGTGGTACCCCAACCCACAAACAACTCTTATTGCAGCTAATGGCCTCACATAAACATATATTTTACTATGCAATACCGGACCATCCAAAGTTGCATGAATTGGCCCATAGTTGGCAGGCCCAGTCACTTTTGCATAGAGTGCCTGTAATGAGAGTGTGGCCATAAGGTGGTATCGTTTTCTATTGGTGCCGCCATGTTTTTTCCAAAGTCAGAAGTCAATGGTCAGATTGACATATATGGTATATGTACTACGCCGTAGGAATATACTCGTCCTTTGTTTCCTCAATATGAATTTAAGCACAAGAATACTCTAAGAGCAATATGGAATTCCGTCGGCTGTCAGTACTCAGTACGTCAACTCGATGATGGATAAACGTCATCTAAAAGTGGCGAGATATTCAAAAATTACTTGTACTTAAAAGGGTTGTTGTGGGAAGTTGTGAATGCTTCAACAATTCTCAATTGCTCATAATGTATCTTGAACTAAAGCGTTTACTTATTAGTAGAAAGGAAGAATTATAGTGCATCGTTTGTCTGAAGAAAAATGATTTGAAGGCTTTCGCCCATAAGAATAATGTTAATCTTGGAAAAAACATGGCGGACAAGTCCTTACGGCCACACTCTCATTACAGGCACTCTACTTTTGCATGCAGGGTTTTGTTACGACGCGTAGAGCAATAGCGGCCCAAAGTCTGGAGGGTGCATTGACGTATCGAAAAAAGAGAGAAGCTGGAGATAAAGTCTAGTGGTTACGTATACAATGGCTTCGTTATCAGATCGAAAAGACCTGTATTATCGAGTATAAGTACTCTAATAATGAAGATTCATTGTTTAGTGACCTAAATGTGAAGAAGCGTGGACATCGTACTTTCCAAGAACTGGCTAAACTTTCTCCTTTATTCGAAGGACCAAAACCTATACAAGAAGCAAAGTATAAGGACTTATTATCTTTGCTTCATTACATTCCATCGATCCATCATCATTTTTATGAGCAACTTAACCACAGTACAAGAATAGAAGAGCCAAGAAATGTTATCAAAGGAATTGATAGTGATGCGGAAAGCTGTTGAGAAGCTAACTTATTAAAATTAATAAACACATTTTTTTTTGCTGATTCATTTCATTATAATTTTAGGCACCTGTGACAGTATTTATGTATTTGCCAATAAACCAATGCAAAAATGACCCAATCCACATCAAATTTTTTTCCATAATAATTTTTGCATTATTTTTTTATACATTCAAGTTAAGCAACTACTATAATTTTAATAAATTCAAAATAGTGATTAAATTCTACAATTTTAGGAGCTAAATATGCATGAGAAAAGTTTTTATTTTTTTTTGACGTATTTTTTACAATATAGCCATTACGGGCTTGGGCCACTGTTGCACTCAACGCCTCATATTTAACCCTAAAAAAAGATGACAAAAAAGAAAACAAGGTAGGTAGTACCCTCAGCTATTTAATAGGTATTTTGTGTCTTTTCGCACTTTTATAGCTACATTTTGAGTCTCACATTTTTCCTGTGTGTTTAATAATACAATTAATCAAGTAGACTGTAGAATTTTGCTAGAAAGTAATGGCGCTGTTAGATGGTTATTTTATTACCTACTTATATACATACCATTTTCTCTCGAATATAGCCAACTTGATTAAACATCCTGTATAATTTTGCAACAATACTTACGCTATTGTGGATGAAAACTTATTCAAGTTAATTAACGGAGCAGTTTGTTTTTCAATGGAGCACCCTGAAGATTCAATCTCGAACGTCTCTGGACGTGACATTAATTTTCGATTAAAACTTTTCAATAAGCAAAATTCCACCCTCATTTAGAGTGACTTAACAACTTTGCGATGTCGAACGTAAGCTTCTAATTTCGATGTTCCCCAAATATTGGCACACGCTGACATTATTCGAAGTTTACTCTATTATGTTTGGAAATGAGGGTGCCGATTCAAATATATTTGAACGTTTGCTTAAACCTTTAATTTTTGCTGCTTTTCTTTGACACCCGTTTTGAAGATCAGCGGTACAGTTTAATCCGCACATGCTCGATATACCTTTGAGCTGCATTTTCTTTTACACATTTGGCATAAGCTCTGGTATAAAACCAAGCGAATTCAAAAAAGAAAACCGTAGTAGCTATTACATAACCAATGAGCAAGATTGTAAAAACAGGTTTCAAATTACTAAAAGTTATGGACCTTCTTTTGTTAGGTTGTTCTTCGGGGAGTTGAATATCTTTGAAAAAACTTCTTTTAAGTTCAATTTTCGAATGGTACTCAATGGCTTCTTTCTTCCAATACTGCACTAAACCTGTCTCGAAAAGCGAAGACACCTTCGCATTGATTGCTGGGCGCAAAAAGTAATGCTTCCTGAAGACTATGGTCAGCGGGTATGAGAAAAAGATAGACTTTGTGAGGCACCTGATTGGTAATCGAAATGCTTGTAGATGCCTGCGTAACAGATAGATACATACAATATGATACTATTTTTACTATACATACTGGATTAAAGAGCTCGATAAGCAAACCGCTGAATCCTTAGTGACGGCAACTCTTTCCATGCATTCAGAAACATCTTTGCAAGCTGTGTATTTCCGCCCCATCATTTCTTTAGTTCTCTGATGTGTTTGACTACCGCTTAGCTCCACCATTAACAGTCTACATTGTATGAAGATGATTCAAAACTATTTTTTATCATGGAATGTGGAGGCCTACTTAAAGTCACTATTCAAAACATCTTCCACTGTCGTAAAAGGGTTATCGTCTAGTCCCGTAGTGAGCAAGGAGTAGAGACTGGCAGAGTATAAGACCGAAATGTTCACGACACAAAACAGCCAAAACATCTGAAAAAGCCTTATGGGACACGATCTGGGTCTAAAGGTCGAATAAGTGTTAGTATACACATCTAAAACAAAAACTGCGTAATATTGACTTGCAGTGATCGTTATCAGGAAAAGGTGTACCTGCTAGGGTTCGAAAAAAGCTGTTATCCCATCTCTTATTATACTTCGGTTCGTTTTCTACATACTTGCTCAAGGCGCAAAAAGTTACGCTACTTAAAAGTATGGCTGTAATGTACATTATACAATTGGATGTTCCAAAAGGGTGCAAAAGCATTGTATAAGGTTCCGTTCGTCTTATTTCTGGTACACACCAAATCATTTGTTCCGACGAGTAAGGTGGTCCAAAATCGACGTATTTTTTTCTGGGAGTGTAGGTAAATGACGATATGGCTATGGCAGAAAACTAAATCTAATAATCTATAGTGTACTCACTCGGTAAGTGTTTCCTGGTAATATAAACTTTAACTCTTACCGAGATCAACGTTTTCATTTATCAGGTCTTTGTAAAGGCCGGTGGCGGAGCCGTTTCGCTCAATACGGCCCCAATCCAATGGTGTCCCAGGTACTTTAAACGAAATGCGTAATTTGAAATGTTTTACGATTTCTTTAATCATCATCATCTCGAACCCTCTCTGTATCCTAATTATTCTCCCGTCAGAAAGCTGCTCATCTTGTTCGAACATAAAAGGCGGAAGGTTGACAGTTCCGACCTTAAAAAGTATGTAAGCTCAAATAGTTATTTATGTATCAAAGGCATTAAATAGATGTTTATGTCCTGAGGGCGACTAGCAGGAAAGTAGAGAGCTTCTTGCTGGTCTGGTAGCTGCCTGTTGGAAAACCGTAAAGTTTACTTTTATGTTTTATCCTAATTAAATCATTAAGATCTTATTTCCATAAAAAGGGTCATCCGCTACATAAGAGTATTTGCGCCTTGGACAAAAACTACACTCCGCTCAATCTAACGAGTCGAGTAGAAGTTGATTCTGTGAGCAGGACCGAGATAAAAGCACTATGTAATTGTAAATCAAGAACATATGGACATAAAACTTACATACGCGTTTTTGCGGAATGGTCAGCTTTATCCCGAAACGGAGGGCTTCATAATTGCTATATAAGACCAAATTATAGCCACCAACAACTACAGAAAATATATCATGAAAGACCCTACTGCCAACGATAAATGTCATCAATTCCCAGAGACGGTCGACCATATAATATCGGCTTGAAAATTACTCGTAGGAAATGCTTATACTGATAGGCACAACTCTGTGGCTAAAGTTGTCCATCAAGATATGACTTGCATACAGACACAAGCCCATACTATTCTTACTCGACAGAACCTGTATTGGAAAATAAAAACTACAAACTCCTATATGACGTAGACATACACACAGACAAGACAGTAATGCAGAATAGACTTGACATCGTCTCTCAAGACAAGGTATCAAAGTCAACACACCTAATTGATATAGCAGTTCCATCAGACCAGAATACTCTGAAGAAATACTCAGAGAAGAAAACTAAATATCAGGAGTTCGCGATTGAAATTGAGAGGCTATGGAAACAAAAAACTGTTCAGATCATGCCTATTGTTATTTCTGCGACAGGTGTTACCCCATCCACATTTGCTAAACATCTGGACGAGCTGGATCTACGCAGGGATGCCCATTCAGTGGCACCGAAAGCAGTTATACTGCACACATGCAACATCATGAGATCGTTTCTTATTGAAAAATAACTTCTGATGGACTTGGCTGAGTGCCGTCTATCAGAGGAAATCTGGCAGCTAAACATCTACCTGTGAATTCCTAACCAGGAACGACGCATAATAATAATCGTAGGCACAAAGTAAATAAATGTTAGACTTTTTTAATAATAACTTATCGGTGAAACTTACTAACATGAACAGGTGGGACATAAAAGTTTGTATGCACCACGGGCATTAGCACATGTTTATGCCTTCGGGTGACCCAGGAGCCTTCGGCTTTTATAAGCTTATTGCCATTAGGGCATACACATCTACCTAATGCCCTTGATACATAAATAAGTAGTATGTACCACAGGCATTAGCATATGCCTACGAGTGTGCCTTCGGGCGACTTATTAGAAACCCTCGGGCCAGAGGCTCGGCCTTTCTAAGCTTATCGTTCTCAGGGCGTAAACATATACTTAATGCTCCTGATACATAAATAAATAGTATGTCTTACCCATTTATTTTGTGTTTTTATTGCTTAGTTACCAAATCCAAAAAGTAGAACTTTACGCCTGAACGGGCATAAAGTAAATAAACTTTAGGATTTTTTTAATAATAACTTATTGTTGAAACACACTAACATTAACTGGTGGGACATAAAAGTTTGTACGCATTAACATATGTTTATGGTTTATGAATCGGGCGAATTAGAAACCCTCGGGCCAGAGGCCTTCGGCTTTTCTAAGCTTAACGTTTTTAGGGCTTAAACATTTACTTAATGCCCTTGATGCATAAATAACTAGTATATACCACAGGCATTACCATATGTGTACAAGTATGCCTCCGGAACCCACGGGCCAGAGGCCCTCGGCTCTCCCAGGCTAGTCCTTCTCAGGGCATAAACATGTCCTTATTACCCTTGAAACATAAATAACTATTAAAATCAGTGATCAAAACCTTTAATGTGCAATTCGTGGCCATACGAGCAGGCCGCATTTTGAATAATTTGAAGAAACCATGGCGGTAAGCAAATGTGTTTGTTTTTGCGTCAAAGTGACCAATTTTTTGGTAAGAGTCCGAGTACTCTCCGCAGTTCGAGTTTGGTTGTAGTTTGCCCCAGTGGTAAATGGTTACCGTATCATCGGTTCCGTTTTGTAATTTTAGCAGAACGCTGCTGATGCAGCCGTTTTGCCACAGTACTTCAAAGTACTTGGGAACAACGTCTTCATTTTCTGATGAAAAGTCCACTACAATGTATTTCTTGTTAGTAGTACGTCATAATGCTTAGGTCCGATCGTATAAGTAAGACTTGAAGCAAATTTAATTTCACAGCAATATGTTGTAGGGGCTGAAGCTTACTAGTATACAGTCGGACCTTATAAGTTTAACAAACCAAAAACTGTTTTTCTCAAGGGGTCATTTAAGGTCAGATACTTTACATTCCTCAACGTCTCCTGAAGGCCATGTGGGCTGTGGGAGCCAAACACAGAAAAAGTGATTGGTAAGCGGTCGCTGTAACCCCATGTTATCAACTCTTCGCTTTCTTTTACGCTGTATCGAGTAAAATTGTTGTTAAACACTTCTTTCTGTATGTAGCCTGTGTTGATTGTGTGTGCTGGATTTACCATTAAGACAGTCTCTCCAGGCTTGATGTGAAGCGAAACCATAACGTTTGCAGCTTTTAATAAAGCATTTTTTGGAATGTCGTCGCTGATGGGCATTAATTTAGCTGCAAAAGTTGTTGTTGGAAGTGAGTAATAAATAATAATCGGTAATTACTAACCGTGAGTCCATAAGGACTGACCACTAAAAAGTATAAACAGAAAAAAGGTTGTCATGTTGTTTAGTTCTTTTAGAAAACTGAGGGCCCTTGGAATAAAATACCTGATTTGGTTAAGTATTAATTTTCTATAACGCGTTTTGGTTTGTACTACAAATATTGTTACTTCCTTGGCTGTAAAAATATTGCCTCCCTCCCTATGTAGTTATAGTAAATTTAATCATATTTAGTTTTGTTATTTTAGGTAAAAGTAAAAGCATTCTGTACATGTGCGATGCATAAATAGGGGGAGTTCTAGTTAGCTGTGAAATTTCAAAATGAAACGATGAAGGACCATAAGTCCATCTATTTTGATTATGTCATCCTTTTCTATAAAAAAAATATAGCATTCTAGGAGACGTTTTCTAATGAACAGCCCGAATGCCTTACACCTGCAAAGCGTTAGGTGCTGGCGAAAAAATGTTGCCAGCGTCCTAACTAATTGGGAAAAGTTACTATCCCGTTTTTCTCTTATTTGTTCTTTCTACTGTGATTTGATACAAGTTTTTAGGCCTTCAAAATGTTACTTTAACTTTTTTCCTTTCTCGGGGAAGATAATAATAAAAAAACCCTTGCTGTCATAAATCTGGAAAGTAAAAATAATTTTTAAAGTAATATATTAATTATATAAACAAAAATTCTACATACTATCTAAAGTGTTTTCCCGGCTATAATGCCGTGGTCCAATGGAATTGCTTCCTGACGTTTCGTCTACTACTGCGGCAGACATTATCAAAGGCGATGAGGCAGTGGGCGAAGTGCTCTCACTTGCTTCCCGACGATGACTGATTCGACTGTAGCACGCTCCGTGGTATTCGTACCGCCGCCGTCGCGTCGCAGTGGTGGGGGTGGTGGCGCGGGGTTTCAACGCGCCCGATGTGTGTCGCAGAACTCGCTTCCAGTCTGCATTTAGAAACGTAATCTCCTCCTTCCTGTTGAAATTGTTTTCGTGCTTAATGATCTCAATGGCTTCCCTCGTTAATCTCGGATAGTAGCGCTGTGATTGATGTAGGATATCCACTTCATTAAAAAGGATGTTGTGACCTTCAGAGAGAGCGTGCTCTGCTATTGCTGAATTTGCGTTTGTCCCAGCCTGCAACTCCTTTTGTGTTCTGTGATCCTCGTGTTGACACTGCGTTTTGTGGTGCCAATGTATACAGAGCCACAGCTGCATGGAACTCTATACACTCCGGGTGCTGATAGGGGATCCCTGCGGTCTTTAGCCGATCTCAAGCTCTGTTGAATTGTACAAGTGGGTTTGAAGACAGTCTTAACCTTGTGCTTTTCCAGCAGCCTGCCGATCCTGTCCGTGACTTTGTGGATGTATGGTAGAGTAGCCCAACCGCGCTTTTCTACATCATCTCCCGTTGTTGCTTCCTGTCGCTCTACAATCCTTGGGCGCACGGCTCTATCGAACTCCTGCTTGCTGTATCCATTCCAACAAAAGGCTCTCTCCAGATGCTTCATTTCTCGTTCCAATTCAGCTGGCTCACAAATTCTCTTGGCTCTCACAGACAGAGTTTTTATGATTCCCCTTTTTTGTCTTGGATGATGGTTTGATCCGTTGTTGAGGTATCGGTCAGTGTGTGTTGGTTTTCTATACACGGTATGTGCAAGCTTTCCATTCGGCCTCCTTGCCACCAAAACATCCAAAAACGGTAGGCGTCCTTCCTTTTCTATCTCCATAGTGAATTGGATTTTTGGGTTAATAGAGTTTAGGTGTAAGAGGAAGTTTTGAAGTTCGCCCTTTCCATGGCTCCAAATAACAAAGGTGTCGTCCACATATCGAAACCAGCACCTTGGCCTCCTCCTTGCTGTTGCTAACACACCTTGGCCTCGAAAATTTCCATAAAATAGTTGGCTATTACTGGACTAAGAGGGCTGCCCATAGCTACACCATCAGTTTGTTCGTAGAATTCTTCCTTCCATTGAAAATATGTTGTGGTTAGGCAATGTTGGAACAGCTTAGCAATATCCTGTGGAAATTCTTGATTAATATGTCCCATGGCTTCCTGAATGGGTACCATCGTGAAGAGCGAAACAACGTCGAAGCTGACGAGAATATCCCCTGGAGAAAGAGTCAAAGAATGCAGTTTCTCGACGAAATGAGTGGAGTCTTTTATAAAGCTGTCAGTATTTCCTATTTTTTGGCTGCAACAGTTTTGTCAGGTGTTTGGCAATTTCGTAGGTCGGGCTTCCTATGGTGCTCACGATGGGTCTTAGTGGCACATCGGGTTT